>CAUYRB010003452.1:0-16615 GCA_963574695.1 Propithecus perrieri
CGATTAATTTCTTTCTAATTTTAGTAGAGACGGGGTCTTGCTCTTGCTCAGGCTGGTTTCGAACTCCTGAGCTCAAACAATCCGCCCGCCTCGGCCTCCCAGAGAGCTAAGATTACAGGCGTGAGCCACCGCGCCCAGCCAGCAGATTATTATGGTAAAGACTTAAGAGCACCGGGGAAGGCAACTGAAATGACACATTTAACTACAAGTCATTCATTTTTCTTTGGTATGTCAAAATATGACTAACGACACCCAAATGCTTTAATCCAGAATGCCAAGTATTCTTTTAAGTATATAAATTCCACCTTATAGAAAGGGGAGTGATTTATGTATATAAAAAGGTCTGAGTATTCTCTCACTGGTATAGGCTGAGTTGTCACCTATCTTACCTACTAGAAAGTCTCCCTATAGAGACTATATTGTTATTAAGAACTGGTGGATCCTGAGTGTAAGTGCTACTAGGAACTGTGAAGGTGACTGTATTTTCTCTTGCAGAAAATAGGTTGAGGAGAAAAAGCAGCCTAGAGCAGCCCAGTGCTAAGTGGCTGTGAAGATTTCCAGCAGTTCTCGAACAGCAGTAGGTTAGAGTTGAGTCAGCTGGCACAAGTGGCAAATGGTTCTTTGAAATTAATTTCCATTGATTTTGAGCTCTCCTTATGAATGTTCAAAAGTAAATGGGAAATATTTGGAAAGGAGGGAGTAATCTATACAAAAAGAGGAAGATAACTTATGTTTAAAACTTTAATTAAGCCAGTAGTGCCTCTAAGGGGTAAGTATAATTAATCCGCAGAGTAGATGGTTATTTGTTTTGACAAATAACTTGATAATCCACTTTCCATGTAAAAGATGAGTTTCCCAAGGTGTAGCTTTTAAAGGTGCAATGAAACAAGGGATAGCCAGATTGCTCTGCTTGATAAAATAAAATTAAAATGCATAGGGGAAGAGGAGAGAGGACTGGAGAAAATACAGAAGAGGCAATATTCTGTGTAAATGGTGGACTTCACGTAAATAAGCAGAGGTAAGGAATCTCTCAGATAAGGGTGTCTTGTTTGCTGTGACATTATACTGTTGCTCCCCATCAATGTCCAACCTGAGGAAGTTTGCCCCAACATATCCATGCTTTGTGGCAAGCATGAAGCATCAAAGTAACAAAAGCTTACGTTCCATGTCATTGAACGATGAGGAATCTGAATCTCAGTGAAGGTCTGAAGGCGTTATTAGGTGTCTAAGATTCCAACTCGGATTTAATGTACCAGGTTCTCTTTCTACTGCATCTCATTGCAGGATAATCAAGCTTCAGTGGACACAGGGGAGATGATAAGTCCACATATTGAACAGTGTCATAAATGTGAAATGCAATGAAATCACCATCTTCCTATCTCAGTGCAGTAGATGACCCCTGTTTTGTTCCAATTTCCAAGAATATAGCAGCTCATAATTCACCTCAATTTATGACAACTTGAAAGGGCATAATAAAGGTTATAATACAAATTTCAGTGCTATCATCGGTGTTTCAAATATAGTAAATGATTTAGTACTTTACCCTCTCATTTCTTGAAATTCTGAAAGGTGAATCTCTGACACATTGAGACATCATACTGTCCATTGTAATTCAGTTTCCCTAAGATATTTAACATTTCATGTAACTGTAGTCCCTGTGGTTACATGGGCTCTATTGTGCTGTTGCCATAGCAATTAAAGAAGTACAGTCAGTCATGGGGCCCTGCAGAAAGTATGATCATCAGCACAGAGATGTATGACAGGATTCAGACATTTAAAAATATGGATAATTCTTCATAAAAAATGTGATTTACTTTTTCTTGATATTATTGTGGGCATCAAAATAGTCTAGTTATCTCCAACTGAAAATCTAATTCAATAGCTGAGATTCAGTGAAGCTGAAAAAAATGGGAAAAGAAAGACAGACACAGAAGGAAGAAAAATGAATTTACTGAAGGTTTAAATACTAAATATGTGTGCGGGTGGAAAGTTCCGGCAGTACTCCTACAGAAATATTTTGACAAACTAATACCATATGGAATCTTTTACATCACTGAAAGCAATCTCTCTCACTCTCCCTCCCTCCCTCCATACCTTCTTCCCTTTTCCTCTTCCTCTCTCTCTCCTCTCTCCACTTCTCTATGTCTCTCTCCATCTCTCTCTTCCCCCTCAGGGACATTCAGGATATTTTATCGTATTTTGGGCAGTGCACTCTCCTATTCCATTCCTAAAGAAAATATTGGGTAAAATGTGGATGATTCTCAAGTGTTTTTGAGATTTGAGTTTGTATTTTTTTCAAATCCCATACTATACCTCAAAAGAAGAGCAAGGAGCAGTTTTATTCCCCTAACATGTACATAAACTATTTAACAAAATACCTGGCCCAGGATAGATGCTCCCTAAGTAGAAGCAGCAGCAGCGGCAGTCATCAGAACAGTAGCATGGCAAGTAAGAACAATAACAATGTGGAGATGCCTATCACCAACTTTAGGCTATCCTATGACACATCAACTTGGTGAATTTTTAACCGGGGTATTAAATTGATTATGAATCATAATGAAGCAGAATTTAGACAGGTGCTTATTGAAAAATCAGGATAAACTTCACATATACATTTTATGTATATACAAATCTATATGTGGATCTGTGTGCACACCTGTGTGCCCATATATGTGTGTATGTGAGGAAGTAGTAGTTGCCTGTACAATATTCATTCTTCCCTTATTTAGAAACAGAACCCAAATTTTTCCTGTCACATTGCTTCCCAGAATGAATAGTTTATTTTCTTTTTTCTTTTGTAAGTAGGTATAATCATGTGAATCACTCTTTCCAATGATCTGTATGGAAAATGTTGAGATCTTTATAGAAGGCTGCCAAAAGGGAGATGACTGAAATAGGGTCTGCCCTGCTTGTCCTCTTGTCTGTCCGCCTTCTTCCGAACTGCAATATGGATATGATGTCTGAAACTCTAGGAGCAAACTTGGACACTGAGGTGACCTTGAAGATGAGTCATGAGTAAGGACTATAAAGGAAGCATTCCTGATTGTCACAGATTTGCTCTACCAGCCTGAGACTACCTTCCAGCATGTTTAAACTGTGATTTTGAAAAGTCTGTTATTCATAGCCAAACTAATCTCAACTGGTTACAGTATGATTTTTCAAACATAAATCTATTAAATACGAATATGCTACAAGTGACTAGAAGGAAACATAGTATATATTCAAGTCTGTACGTCTACTTCAGAATTTTTTTAAAAAGTGTATGTACATATTCTCTATAAAATTAAAACAAATATTAACCCTAACTTTGATTCCTTTCATACTAAATCATTCATGTTAGCAATGAGTCATAACCACAAAAGTTATCTATTAATTGAGAAGTTTTTGGCAGTTACTGCTCTAACCTATAACAAAATAGTTAAAAAAAAATATTTTGTGATGATCAAAGTGAGTAAACACAGTTAACATGCATCTTTCATCTATCAGCAGGCAGACATTATTCATTCAATCCCTGAAGTATTTTTTGATAGTAAGTCAGTTAGGAAATTTTATTAATTATTTCAAGCTAACCAAAAAATATTTTATAAATAATTAGCTACTGGGCCAATTACAGATATTCCCTGACCATGAAAATGTAACATAAAAATAGCTAAACATCTGTACTCCCATAATATGCTGAAATAAAAAAAAAAAGAAAATGCTCAACTGAGCCCAGAGAAGGCAGAAACAGAGTGAAAGGCAAAAAACAAAGAATAAAGAAAATGAATAGAAGAGCTTTAAGGAACAATGGTGATATAGCACCTTTTGTATACTCTTGGATAGAGCTGCAATGCATTCTACTAAGTGAAATATCCCAGGAGTGGAAACACAAGCACCACATGTACTCACCATCAAATTGGTATTAACTGATCAGTACATAAGTGCACATATAAGAATAACATTTATTGGATGTTGGGCAGGGGGAAGGAGGAAGGGGGAGGAGGGGACGGGTATTTGCATACACAAAGAGTGCAATGCGCACCATCTGAGGGCTGGACACACTTGAAGCTCGGATTTGGGGGCAGGGGGGCAAGGGCATCATACGTAACCTAAACATCTGTGCCCCCATAATATGCTGAAATAAAAAAAAAAACACAAAGCCTTAAAAAAAAATTTCTGGAAACACTCACCTGCAGATGCATGGAGAGCCAATACATGGTCAGAATAGGGTATCAGTAGACATACAACTGACCTTCTGGTCCTTTGATTTTTGAAGCAAGCCTTATGATCCAGACACCAGTCAAGGATCAGGAATCTGAACGTTTCCATTGAAAAAATTTACGTCATCTTGCTCTATCTCCACACATCTGTCTTTTCCCACAGTGAAGCACAATCTTTAAGACTCACAATATTTTTCAATCAGCTCTTTATGTCTGGGAACTGTATAGTTCTTGAAGTCTCTTGATTGCGTTACTTTAAGATGGATTCAGTATAGAAACATCAACGTGGAAAAACAATGAAAATGTTAATTAAATTAAATTAGAATTCAGAAACAAGGTACTACCTTAGGCATTTTCAGCTTAATTAAAACAGCCATGATACTAAGCAGAGGTTAAGTTGCACTGACTGCAATTATTACTTTATATTTGACTTTGTTATTCTCAGTGTCAAAAAATATTTGGTTCTCTTTTTCTAATATAGAACCTCAAAACACCATCGGTCTGTGGAATATTTTCTTTAAGCTGGTCAATTTGGTGGAGTAATTTATTTAAAATAAGTTTTTAAAAAATATAGTTTTCTCTTTATTTTACAAAATGAGTAATGCAAGCTGGGATGTGGAGCTATAAAGTCATTGCAAAAAAAATTACACAGCAAAACTGCTATTTTTGGCTTTTAATTCCTACCAGTTTGCCAACTTGTTGCAAGTTATACTTATCAAGGGATCATACACTTTTTCCATCTTGTTTCATCTTGAACCCTAAAATGCTAACAGAGACGATGAATGGTATTTTATTTAATTAGCTCGTGTTTCTATTGCTTATTACATCTCTCGACTCTAAATATCTCTAAAAATAAGCTTCTTTTGATTCCAGCTTTTAAGTGACATAAATTGTATTCATAGAAGAGAAAAGCATTACTTAAGTTATCTATAATATATCTGTTCATATTTCCAACTGGAATGCTTTATCACACAGTCCTAATTTATGTTATAGAAGGGTGGATCTACAATAATTTAGCAGAAACTGAAGCCATTCCTTTGAAATAACTCTTAATGGGGAACCAAAAATGAATATTTAAAATGTACAAAAATGAATTTTTAAAGAAAGTAATTTTATTTTACTCACTCCCTGTGAAATTTGAGACATTGAAATTAAACATCCATAATATATAGTACACAGGTGCAGTTGCTTTTTTTAAAAAAACAGGAGGTATTTCATGAATATCATTTTTGTCATTTTGAAATTAAACAATTTTTACCAATTTTACACAAAGACAGACTCTCTCCAAACAAGGGATAGATTAATATAAAGAATGTTATTTAATAGTCAAGAGTCTTTGTTGGCCAGAATTCAAGGAAAACAATTGCTAAACTCAGATATGGAGTTCAGCAGAGCATGTGGTAGGCAGAATTCTAAGATGGCCTCAGAGATTCCCTCTGCCTCAACTCCCCAGGGCTGTGTAGTCCCAGGGTCTGTGAATATGATGGATTTTGCTGTGTGATTAAGTGATGTTATATGTCACAGTTGACTTTAAGGTAAGGAGATTATCCCTATGAGCCTAACCAAACCACAAGGGCCCTTTTCTATGGCTGGTCACAAAAGAAGAAATCAGAGATGTGAAGCAGGAGAAATGTTACTAGCTTACAGGTGACCAAATGGCAAAATATTGTGGCTAGTGTCTAGGAGCTCAGAGCTGGTTAACAGCAAGTGAACGGGGAGTGCTCACCACTGCAAAAAACTAAGTTCTGCTAATAACAAGAATGAGCATGGGAGTGAAATTTTCCCTAGAGCCTCCAGACAACTCAGACCAACACCTTGATTTTGGCCATATGATAGATACCCCTCGTAGAGGATCCAGCTATACCAACCCAGACTGTTCTGACCTAAAAACTGATAAGCTAAACAATGAGAATTGTTCTAAGCTGCTAAACGTGTGTGGTGATTTGTTACACAAAAATACTAAACTGACACAGAGTATAAAAGTATATTTTATGGGACATGTAATTGTGAAAATTTACATTTATTACTCCTCATCATTCTACATGAGAATAGGCGGGAAGGCAGGAGAGGGCATAGACTAGTGCCCAATTATCTCAAACTATCTTGGTGAAGCACTTTTTGTTTATTTTCAATCTATCATGGACCGATACCTTTACGAAGTATAATAAAAAAGAACCACTATAAAAATGAAAAAACAAAGATATACAAAAATCAATTCCAAATTTGTTATTATTAGATTCAGTAGCCATAAGTTACTTTGTCAAATTGCTATAAATGTTTATAAGCACTTATTCTCAATTTTTATACTTTTCTCAGATCAGTAACAAATAAAGGACCAGCTCTGGTCCACGGACCACATTCTGAGTAGCCCTGGCTTACATCACATTAAATTGGAAGGTTTCCGAGTCTAAAAACATTGACCTATTCTAAGACTCAAGAAAGTACAAATCTAGCCATTTGTGTATACTCAGCCACCATTAAGTCAGAATACCTAGAGAAAACTGACATTTTGGCCTCAAAACGCTTTTGTCACTAAAGCACTGACCTCTAAGGAAAGTGGAAAAGTGGTTTTATATGAGCCTGACAGAAATGGACTAAAACTATTGTCATGTGGCCTGAGCGTTTGTCTTGAGAGTTGAGAGAATGACTCTAATTTATAGATCCTTTCAAATAAGTAAAAATTCTACCCTAAACTGACTCCTTTGTGTTAATATGGAGTGGGTCACTGTCCCTGCCTCCAGTTATTGCTGAATTAATTAATTTTTCACTTTAAAAAATTATGCATATTTAAGGTATACAATTTGATGTTACTTATAGCTTGTGAAATAATCACCATATTGAGCATGGAATTATATCAAACTACCAAACTTCTGCACAGCAAAGGAAATAACAGAATGAAGAGACAACCTATGGACTGGGAGGAAAAAATTGCACACCGTACATCTAATAAGGGGTTAATATCCAAAACATAAAAAGAACTCAACTTAATAGTAAGGAACCAAATAATCTGATTTTTAAAATGTTGCCTTTTTAAAGTTGCAAAAGGATCCAAAAAGACATTTCTCAAAAGAAGACACACACAGCCAACAGATAAATGAAAGCATGACTTTATTTTGAATTGATTTTTGTGTATGGTAGAAGATAAGGGTACAATTTTATTCTTTTGCCTGTGATGATCCAGTTTTCTCAAAATCATTTATTGAAGAGACTGTCTTTTCCCCACTGTGTATTCTTGGAGCTCTTGTTGAAGATTAGTTGACTATTTATGCGTGGGTTTATTTCCGAGCTCTCTATTTTGTTCCATTGTTCTATGTGTCTGTCTTTATGTCAGTACCATACTGTTTTGATTACCATAGCTTTGTAATATAATTTGAAATCACTAAGTGTGATGCCTCCATCTTTATTCTTCTTGCTCAAGATTGTTTTAGCTATTTGGGGTCTTTTATAGTTCCATAAGAATTTTGGAATTGTTTTTTCTATTTCTCTTAAAAATGTCATTGGGATTTTGTTAGGGATTGCATTGAGCCTGTAGTTCACTTTGGATAGTGTGGACATTTTAACGATATTAATTTTTCTAATCCATGAACATGGCATATTTTTCCATTTATTTGTGTCTTCTTAAGTTACTTTCATCAATGGCTTATAGGTTTCAGTGTATAAATCTTTTATCTCCTTGGTTAAATTTATTCTTAAGTATCTTATTATTTTTGATGGTATTGTAAATGAGACTATTTCTTAATTTCGTTTTTAGATAGTTCATTTTTAGTGTATAGAAACACTACTGATTTTTGTAGATTGATTTTGTATCTTGCAACTTTACAGAATTTGTTTATTTGTTCTAAGGCTTCAATCTTTAGGATTTTCTACATATGAGATGATGTCATCTTCAAAAAGATAATTTTACTTCCTGCTTTCAATCTGGATACTTTTTTTTTCTGCCTAATTACTCTGGCTAATACTTCCAGTATTATGTTGAATAGAAGTGTCAAAAGTGGGCATCCTTGTCTTGTTGCTGGTCTTAAAGGAAAGGCTTTCATCTTTTTCTTTACCTAGTTTGTTGACAGTTTTTATCATGAAAGGATGTCAAATTTTGTAAAATACTTTTTCTGCATTTATTGGGATGGTTGTATGATTTATGTCCTTCATTCTGTTAATGTAGTATTGTCACATTTATTGATTGTTGAACCATTCTTGTATCCTAGGTAAAAATCCCACTTGATCATGGTTTGTGATCCTTTGATATATTGCTGAATTCAGTCTGCTAGGATTTTGTTGGGGATTTTTGCATCTGTGTTCATTCATCAAGAATATTGGCTAGTTTTTCTTTTCTTGGACAGTCCTTGACTGGCTTTGCTATCAAGGTAATGCTGGCCTCATAAAGTAAGTTTGGAGGTGTTCCTTCCTCTTCAATTTTGTGTAGGTATTTGAGAAGGATTAGTGTTAATTAATTCTTTAAATGTTTGGTACAATTTACCAGTGAAGTCATCTAATCCTGGGCCTACCTTTGTTGGGAGGTTTTTGATTACTGAGTCTATCATTTGCTCATTATTGGTCTGTTCAGATTTTCTCTTTCTTGGTGATTCAGTCTTGGTTGGTTGTGTGCTTCTAGATATTTCTCCCTTTTTTTAGGTTTTCCAATTTATTTATAATTGTCTCCTATGATTCTTTGTATTTCTGTGGTATCAGTTGTAATATCTCTTCTTTCATTTAATATTTTATTTATTTGAGCCCTTTCTCTTTTTTTCTTAGGCTAACATTTTGTTTATCTTTTCAAAAAACTATTAGTTTTATTGATCTATTTTATTGTTTTTCCAGTCTCTTTTTTATTTATTTCTGCTCTGATCTTTATTATTTCCTTCCTTCTGCTAACTTTGGACTTACTTTATTCTTTTTCAAGTCCCTTGAGGAATAAAATTAGTTGTTTATTTGAGATATTTCTTTTTTCTTCGTATAGGCATTTATCACTATAAATTTCCCTCTTAGAACTGCTTTTGCTACATTTCATAAGTTTTGGTATGTTTTGTATCCATTTTTGTTTGTCTCAAAGTATTTTCTTGTTTCCCTTTTGATTTCTTCCATGACCCATTGGTTGTTTAGGAGTGTGTTTTTTAATTTCCACATATTTCTGAATTTTGTAATTTTCTTCATGTATTGATTTTTAGTTTTATACCATTGTTGAAAAGCCATTTGTTTCAAACCATTGTTGGAAAAGATACTTAAATATGATTTCAATCTTCTTGAAGTTGTTAAAACTTTTTAGTGTGTGTCCTAACAAATGATATATCTTGGAGAATGTTATATTTGTGCTTAAGAAAAAGGTTTATTCTGTTACTGTTGGATGGAATGTTTTGTCTATGACTCTTAGGTCCACTGGGTCTATGGCGTTGTTCAAATGTGCTGTTTTCTTATTGATTTTCTGTATGGATGATCTGTCCATTGTTGAAAGGAGGGCATTGAAGCCTGTTTCTATTATTATATTGCATTCTATCTTTCTCTTCAGATCTATTAATATTTGCTTTATATATTTAGGTGCTCCAATGTTGGGTACATACATATTTATAAATTCTGTATGCTCTTGATGAATTGATATTTTTATCATTATATAAAGACCTTCTTTGTCTCTTTTGACAGAAAGTCTATTTTGTCTGATATAAGAATAGCTACCCTTCCTCTCTTTGGATTACCATTTGCTTGGAATATTTTTTTCCCATTCAATCACTTTCAATGACTTTGATTGCCTACAAAAGCTCTATGCTTTCACTTTTCCCCTCCCCACATTTTAAGTTATTGATGTGATTATTAAATTTTTTATAATTGTATTCATTAACAAATGATTGTAGCTATAGTTATTTTTTAATACTTTTGTCTTCTAAATTTATGTTAGCGTTAAATGTGATTTATGCACCATCATTACAGTATTAGAGTATGCTGAATTTGACTATATACTTACTTTTACCAGTAAGTCTTATATTTTCATATTTTCATGTTGCTGTGTAGTTTTATTTCAACTTGAATAAATCCCTTTAGCATTTCTTATAAGACAGATCTAGTGGTGATGAATTCCCTTAGCTTTTCTCTGTCTGGAATGGTCTTTATCTTTCCTTCATTTCTAAAGGACAGATATCTTTGCCAGGTAAAATATTCTTGGTTAGCAGGTTTTTCTTTCTTTCATCACTTTGCATATATCATCCCACTCTCTCCTGGTCTATAGCGTTTCTCCTAATAATAGTCTTATGGGGATTCCCTTGTATATAAAGAATCACTTTTCTTTTGCTGCTTTCAAATTCTCTTTCTGTCTTTGACTTTCTACTATGACTATAATGTGCCTTGGTGAATATCTATCGATGATCAGCCTATTTGTGGTTCTCTAGAAATCATGGATGTATGTTAATTTCTTTCCTCAAATTTGAGAATTTTTCTTTTATTATTTTTTAAAATAAGTTTTCCTGCTCTTTTTCTTTCTCTGCTCCTTCTGGGACTGCTGTAATGCTTATGTTGTTTCATTTGATGGTATCCTATAAATCATGTAGGCTTTCTTCACTCTTTTTTAATTCTTTTTTTTTTTTTTGTTACTCTGACTAGATAATTTCAAATCACCTGTTTTTGAGTTCACTGATTCTTTCTTCTGCTTGGTTGAGTCTGCTGTTGAATCTTTCAGTTCAGTTATTGTATTCTTCAGCTACAGAATTTCTGTTTAGTTCTCTTTTATGGTTTCTATCTCTTTGCTGAAATTCTCATTTCAACATTTTTCATGTATTGTTTTCCTGATTTCATTTAGTTGTCTGTGTTTTCTTGTAGTTCACTGAGTAACTTTAAGATGATTATTTTGAATTATTTCTCAGGCAATTTGTGGATCTCCATTTCTTTGAGGTCATCCACTGGAACTTTATTTTGTTCCTTTGGTTGTTTTATGTTTCCTTGATTCTTTATGTTTCTTGAGATCTTGCATTGTTGTCTTTGTATTTGAAGAAGCAAACCTCTCCTCCACTCTTTACTAACTGGCTTCTGGAGAGAAATACCTTCACCATTCAGCCCACCTAGAGATTTTATGTATCTCTTATGCCTTTTTAATAGATGTGCCTAACCCACTCTTCTTGTTCTCTCTTGGAGGTGGAAATCTTAAGACTGTGTGCCTTCTCTTATCCTACAAAGTTAGGCTGAGTTCTGAGATAAGTATTTTTCCCAGAGCAGTGCCCTGAAGTGTTCAAAATTGTATACCTTCTCACAATCCTGCAGAGTCAAGTAGGCTGCTGATATTCATGTGTTGTCTGTAGGGGTTTGCATGTGCCCTCTGTGGAGGCTCGGTGTCTGCGGAGTTTTGTGTGTACCATCTCAGGATTAAATGTGGAGTGCTGGAGACATACATTGGCCAGTTGGTAGTGTGAAGGGGAAGAATCCCCCTGGATTTATGAGTGGACCTCTTGGTGGCATTTACAAGCCAGTTTGTAGGGTATACAGGTGGTTTTTTGAGATCTGTGCAGTGGTTGCTATGAGCACCCTGCTCCTAGCTCTCCCCCACCCTATTCAGCCATGTCTATAACTTCAGTGATCTAAAAGGGGTGAGGAAGAAGTAGACCTGTTGGGCAATGTCCCATGAGGCTGAGGAAGACAGATGCTCACTCTACTCTCACTTTCACCCATCATAAAATCATAGGCTGGTGGTGGGGGGTCTTTCTTGGCATTGAAATGTGCTACCTTGTGGGAAGGATGACACGGGTTGTTTTTACCCCCTTCAATGTACCTATTGTCAGATGTTTTTTCTTGAATAGGGTGCCATAATCTTTCCACTGAACTTCCAGGTTCTCACAGAGGTATACTTATCTATGGACAGTTGTCAAAATTGATGTTTCTGTATATGTATAAGGGCTAGAATCTCCTACCATACCACCTTGCTGATACATTGGTACCTTTATTCCTGAATTTAGATAAATGAATGGAAAACCACAAAGGAACAGAAATGACATGTATGGACACATTATGCCCCAAGAAATACTTATTTTGTTCATTATTATCACTCGTTGATTTTTCTTTTTTTTGCTTCCTTCTCAAAGTATTCATGTTGCATAGACAATCGTGATATACTCATTTTCTCTGGCACCTTATTTTAGCAATGTCCCTCGGTTTATTGACCAATTGAGTGGAAAGTGCTTTTTTTTTTTTGAGACAGAGTCTCACTCTGTTGCCCAGGCTAGAGTGAGTGCCGTGGTGTCAGCCTAGCTCACAGCAACCTCAAACTCCTGGGCTCAGGTGATCCTACTGCCTCAGCCTCCCGAGTAGCTGGGACTACAGGCATGTGCCACCATGCTTGGCTAATTTTTTCCATATGTATGTATTTTTAGTTGTCCAGATCATTTCTTTCTATTTTTTAGTAGAGACAGGGTCTCGCTCTTGGTCAGGCTGGTCTCGAATTCCTGACCTTGAGCGATCCACCTGCCTCAGCCTCCCAGAGTGCTAGGATTACAGGCGTGAGCCACTGCGCCCGGCCTGGAAAGTGCTTTTTACTTTCTTTTTCTGATAGACTTTCTTAATATTCAAAACATTTGCTATAGAGCTTAAAAGAAGGGTTTATGATATGTTATTATTTACATGCAAACAGTGTGAATAAAGTTAGATGGCTTAAACATAATTCTAGTAAGAGTAAACAAGAGTAGCCCAAGATGGTTTGTAACATGTTAATATTATATGTTTCATACTGTGGAAGAAATTCAGCTTTGTGAGCACTATCACCCTATGGAGAAACATGGCATGACTAATGGCAGTGCTACTAAGTATGATGCCTTATACCTGAAAGCAACTTCAGCATCACTGGACCTAGACCACCCTTGTTGACAGCTCATAGATAGCATAAATACTACTTCTTTTTTTTTCTAAGTCTCTGATGGATCCTTCTAATTATGCAACATTCTATCCCACTAACTCCAGATACAGCCCCAGAATCTTTCTCAACATAATATTCTAGTAAGTTAATAATAATCTTTTGGGATTGGCCCCAAATTAAATCTGTATTTGATCCATAGTCTATCTGAATCATCCAAGATAGATTTCATCTCTTTTTCTTTATATTAAATTGATTTCCATCTCATTCTCATCTGGACCTGGGGGTGGGAGTGGAGCTCCACAAAGAGAAACAAGTGTTCTTAATTAATATAATTTCTAAACACAAAGGCATGTGTATATTAAAATGTTTGAAAGACATTTCCTTAGACCAGCTACCTATTGGAATCCCTAAATTTTGGATAAGGCTGAGAGTTGTTAGATTCACTCAGAATCCCTGAAAATTAAGTTTGGATCAAATAACTGCCAAGAGAGTGAACTACTGATTAAAATGTTATACCTAGTGATTTATCAATGGTTTTTCTATCAACTAAAAGGCCAAGGAGATCAAGCGTAATTCTACTGGGGCCAGTCCTTGGCTGGCACACTGTTAACAGTTTGAGTCGTGATTAATGAGATAGGATGGAATATACTCATGAAATTTGAAGATTGGTTAGTTGGTTAGGACCTTATATAACTGCATTAATAATCAGAAAGACTGTGTTGCTATAAACATGCTCACTGTTCTGTTTCTAATATAAGCAAAATGTAGGAAACAATAAAAGCATTGCTACAAATGTCTTAAACCTGTTTGCAAAACTGGATTTTGCCAAATATTCAGTAAGTACATGGTGATATAAAGTAATTGGCCAAGACTTGAAGGCTGCTTCACAATGGATGTGTCTCAGTGTATTAGGGTTGATGTTACACTAGTGTATCATTGCAGTATCACATTTCTGGGTCTATGGGTGGAGAATATGTTGTATACCCAATGCTTTCTAAAGAAGAAGCTTAGCTTAAATTGTGTCATTACAAGTATACTTAAAATTAAACTTAAGACAAAATATTTGGAAGAAAACTTCAGCTGAATTTTTGGTCTTACACAAAGCAAGATAGGCTGTGTGCATCCTAAAGGTTATTCATAAACTGCTGTGGGTCAATGCTCAGTGGTTCCTAAGGTATTATATAAAAATCAACATCATTGATTTTTCTAATTCTTTCAACTTGATTTTTTGATAGCGTGAACAGCATGAAATTGAAGGAGGAGGCAGGGAATACAACATGCCTTAACTTTAGGGAAGGTTTTGTAATATAAATTGTATGGCATACTAATCAAAAGATTTTGAAGTTCAAAAAACTATTTAGGATGAATGAGAGATGACTTCTGGAATGGTAGAGTGACAAGTTTTGTAGACCTTCTGCCCAATGAAACAACCATAACTGATGAAAATTACTAAAAAAGAAAAATTAAAATCTTTTGAAATTGTCCTAAGGGCATACCTTTATAAATGTGCTCAGGAGAAATACATTTATAGCAGAAGAATAAATGAAGAAACATTTATTCAAGAAAATCAACTCTATCCCAGTATGAACAGCAGTAGTCTGTGGCATTTGAGCCCCAACTTGCTTACTCCTTTACCACTCCCAGTTCAGGATGATGGAATCTGCACTCCATTGCAGCCAAGAATGCAGGGTTCCCTTTTCCTCCAGCTCCCACTTGAGAGCTATGCTATTTCCCTGGGAGATGTAGGTCACCACAATTTCTCATTTCCTCTCCCAGGTCCATGTTGCAGAGGCTCTGTTCCCAGAAAGAGTGGCTGATGGGTCTGGGGTTTACTTTCCTTAGCCATCCTCCATTCTTAGGGTAAAAACTCTACCCCAGGCAGGGCAGGCCAAGAATACTAGGCCCCTCATTGTCCTCATCCAGTCTTGCTTGTAGGGTGGAGGTTACAAACTGGGAGAAGCAAGCTAAGAAGATCAGAGGCTGCTGCCTTAGCCTAATACCCTGATAATGAGGCAGGGGTATCATTTGAAGGAAGTGGCTCACTCTCCCAACCCCTAGTTTTAGAGCAGTGGTGCAGAGGTATTGCCCATAGTCAGAAAAGATCTCAAAAACAGAGAGCTCCAAGCTCTTCCCAAAGGGACTGAATATTTGAAACAGAGTATGGGAAAGACCATGCCTAGATTTAAAATGTGTAATAACATAATAATAGTACAAAAAAAAGAGGAAGTGTGAATAGAGGTATATAACAAAACCATTTGTATATCTTACTGGAATTAAATTAATATAATCTGAAGTACAATTGCAATTGCTGTAAATGTGTCTGCTAATTTGAGGAGATAGCAGATTATACTTTGAAAAGAGAATTAGGTTTGAGATTTCCTTGATTGGAATTCTTCATGTATGGAGAAATACTATACAGAAAGCCATTTTAACTTAATTGTAAGAATAACCAAATGATAAAATAGCAGTGATATACTTTATAGATTTTCTCATAGTCTGTATACATTTACAGACTTTCACATAGTGCTGTGGGACACATGGTAAAGGGAAGAGCAGCCAGAGGGTTTTTTAGGACAATAATGTCAAGGGACCGTGGAGCTATGTGCAAGAATGTTGTTGGGGGGGGAAGATGGTGAGGGAGGGAGTCTAAGACTAAACTGGCATTTTGGGAGATGCTATAAATTTTTTCACTTTTAGTATGGCCCCAAGATTTTTATTTTCCCTATAGAGTGTGATGGTCAACATCAGGGAATGATAGATGTGGAACTTCGGGAAAGAAGACGCCACCCTGGACTTGGGGAAGCCAACCAACACAAACACATAGTAAAGCTGACCCCCCAGGTCCTCCACAGAGGAAAGAGAGTGCATGCTGCCGGCTGGGGGGATATTGGAACAGGCCAACAGAATGCTTTGCCAAGGTTCACAAACAGAGATTGAATTTCGGCTGAATTTCCAGGAAATTTGAGCCAAATTGTGAAGGGACCTGGGCTGTATGGAATGTCAGGTAGGAGACATGAGAAGATCATTTAATTCAGGATTAGTCATTTGATCCCAAACTGTGAAGTGGGAGCAGTCTAAGAAATATAAATTCATGGTAATCCCTCCCAAGTAAAATTTTTCCACTATCTGCTTTATCGATCTAGGGCTTTGCAGGACGTTACCCCCACGTATTCTTGAATGTAGAAGGCCAAGACCTATGAGCTCACCTAGAATTCAAGGAACACCACCATATTTTCTTTGTAATGTTTGATTGTAAAGAAAGATTCTTTTTCTTATTAAAGTCACTGTTAGAGAGTTGGAGATGGTATAGAATTTTTCACAGGTAATTTTTTTTTTATTTCAGCATATTATGGGGGTACAGATGTTTAGGTTACGTGTATTGCCCTTGGTTCCCCCCCCCCAAGTCCGTGTTTCAAATATGTCCATCCTTCGGGTAGTACGCATTGCACTCCTTGTGTATACAAATACCCGTCCCCTCCTCCCTCTTCCCCCCTCCTCCCGCCGCCCTCCCCCTTCCCCAGCATCCAATAGATGTTGTTCTGATATGTGCCTTTATGTGTTGATTAGTTAATACCAATTTGATGGTGAGTACAAATGG
>CAUYRB010003453.1:0-30292 GCA_963574695.1 Propithecus perrieri
TGGACTTTCCTTTGTATGTTACTTGTTTCTTTCGCTTTACAGCTCGTAGAAGGGCCTCTTTAGTGGATATTTTGGTCAATCTGATGACTGCATGATGTGCTGTCTTCCTGTTTGCATTGAATCTCCCTGGGATCCATTGAACTTTTTGTACCTGTATATCTAGATTTTTAGCAAGGCCCGAGAAATTCTCCTCTATTAATTCTTCAAATAGCTTATCCAGCCCTTTGGGTATTTTCTTCTTCACCTTCCAGAACCCTTATCACCCTCAGGTTTGGTTTTTTCACATAATCCCACATTTCTTGTAGGCTTATTTTTTTCTCTTAATTTTCTGCTCAATCTCTGTGACTGACTTATTTAATTGGAAGGAGTTGTCTTCAATCTCTCAGATTCTTTTTTCTGTTTGATCTACTTTGTTCTTGAGGCTTTCCACTGTGTTTTGTAGTTTCCTGAATTAGTCCTTCATTTCCAGGAGATCGGTTTGATTTTTCTTTAATATTTCAATTTCTTTAGTGAATTTTTCTTGCAAGTCCTGGATTTTTTTTTGTGGTTTCTTTGAGTTGGTTATCCATTTTTTCTTGCATATCATTCAGTTTTCTTACAATCCATGTTTGAAATTCTTCTTCTGTCATTTTAGTGTTCCGAGTTTGGTTAATGTCCATTGCTGGGGAGCTGTTGTTCCTCTTTGGGGGTGTGCTTTCTGTTTGAGTCTTCATACTTCCAGAATTCTTTCACTGGTTCCTTCCCATCTGGATCAGTTGTTCTTTCTTGCCTTTAGATTTTCGTTTGGATAATGATACGCCCTGTTTAGTCTCTGAGCCAGTAGGTGGTGTTTGTGGGGGAGATTTGACCACACCCTTTATGATGAATCAGTAGATGCACTAAGAGTGTGTGCAGGATGCCCTCCCTGTCAGTAGGTGGCACTTGCAAGGAGGAGTGAGCTGCAGTGCTGTTTTGGGGTCCTGTAGCTAGCTCTTGTTCCTCTAGAGAGGCCCTCTTGTGCCTCGGGTGGTGGGTGGCGGGTGGAGCCCTGGGATTTCCAGGTGTGTCCTTATTCTCCACCTCAGTGGGGGCAGTACCAGGAGTGAGTCTGGGTGGTGCTGCATTGGGTAAGCCTGCCCTCAGGCTCCACAACTGCTGTTAGCAGGAGTCAAAGGTCTGTTCTTTGTTTCTGTGCAAAGTTGCTGAGAGGGGCTGAAATGACTCCACTCAGCTGAAAGTCTGGGCTTGGGAGGTGAGGCTGTCCAAGACCCGCACTCTGGAGCAGTTCTCGCTCCCCTCCACCCTCCCCCTCTCCATGTCCTCTCCCAGGCCTCTGCCAGCAAGCGGGACCTCAGGCCAATGGATCTCCCTGGCTGTGATGTGGGCTCGGAGGTTCCCTACCCGGGATCGCAGCCTGAGCTGGGTGCACAGCCTTCTTTTGGGAGGAGGGTTGCCACTTCGGCACGCTGATCTGCCCCTGAAGGCACACACTCCTCAGTAGGCTCTTTCACAGATCTCCCTTCTGTACCCCAGGGCAGTGCAATCTGACCTTGGTGTACGGGGTCTGGTCTGCAAGTCTGTCCCCTGGGCCCTGGAAATCAATCCCTGACCCTGCCAGGGAGAAGGGTGCTGGTCTTGAATCACCTACAGGGTGCCCAAGCTGGATCTATTTCACTTCGCCTTGGGATTTGGCCCAGTCTCCTGGATTCCCCAGGCAAGCAGCACCTGGATGGGCTGGTGGGTAGGCAGCTCGCAGTGTGAGTACCCCTCAGTCTGCTGTAGGGCCCCAAAAGGAAAGGTCCCGTTCCTCAGAGATGCCTCTGTGTGATGGCTAAATTGTCTCTCTGAGCACCCACGGGTAGGGAGGGGGAAGGAGAGAATGGAGCACTATGGCGTCTGCCGCTAGGCTCGGGTCTGCATGTGGGGAGGTGCCCCGAGGGGGCTGGGAGCCAGGCGCTAAGTCTGCAAGAGGCCACTGCTCGCTGGCGGCAGCCGTCTCTGGACTGGTGTCGGCAGGTCTCTCTAGCCGCTGAGGAGTCACCAGCAGTCCGAGATGCAAGAGAGGGGAAAGTTATCTGCTCCACCTACCATTGTCACTGGTCTCCAAGCCTCTCAGGACCTTTCTCCTTCCAGTTCTCCTCTGCAGCGTCTTCCCGTGGAGTCTCCTGTAGTTTCAGGCACCCTTCCTTCCAACCCTCACCCGATCTATGTTTCTCTGCTAGTTTATTTTTTTTCTCTTTCTTCTAAAATTTGTCTTTTTTGCAGAGACACTCTGACTGGTGGCTTTTCTCATCCTCCATCTTGGCTCCTCCCCTCTAAGCTTTATTCTTGAAACATAAATACATTTATGTAAAAAAAAAATGTCTATTTCTATTTTACTAAGAAATCGTTATCAAGAATAAATGCTAAATTTTCTAATCATGTTTTTTGACTTCTATAGAGATGATTATGTTTTCTTTCTTGAGTTATTAATATGAATTATCTCACATTATATTTTAAACAGTTCTATAAGATCTATATGATCCCATTCTATACATGAAAACTTAATCATTGAGAGGTTTGAAGTTATGTCAAGATCATTCAGCTAGCAAATCACAGAAAAAAATATAAACCTGTCTGGATCTGATATTTATGTAATTTATACTTTGGCAGCAGTTTTCAAAAAAAGAAAAAGAAAGAACAGAAGGAAGAGGAAAGAGAAAACATAAACAAAATTCTTTATTCAAATGAAATCTAATAGGACAATACTCTTTAAAAATGAAAAGAGCCTAACTTCTCTAATAAATTGAGGGTAGGTACCATGTTGTCTGATTTCTCAGCCACCTTGAACACTTAAAACAGTCTTTAATGCACTTGAACAAGAATACTGAGAAACAGAGTTTGAAAGCCAAAACATGCCATTACCTCTATTAGCCTGGCTAAATTATTTCTTTTACAAATTCTTTATTATAAAAGTTATACATGCATATGATAAATCGTTTCAAATACTAAAGAACAATATTAAATGAAACGTGAAAGTATGCTTTACTATTCCCACTTTAACTCTCTAGACTTAATGTACTTTAAACTTTATTAGTTCTTTAGTTAACACTATGAATCTAAATAAACTGTTTATATTTATTTTTCTCAATTTATTTTATACATGTTTATAGACTCTGCTTCAAAGATAAGGAACTTTAGTATTATCTTACTTTCTTCCCTTGGTAATATCTGTTATGTTAATGTTAATGCTCTATTATCTATTTTTGTAACATTACATTATTTACATAATATAATTAATAACTTTGAATAACATAATAGAATTATATTTTCTTGTAAAACGTTAGGTAATATCTCTTAATTTTGCAGTACATTGCATGAGAAAATTCTCCCCACTACACTATTATATGTGAAAACTGAATCACTGAAAGTTTCAGAGTTATGTCAATTATACAACTAATAAATCACAGAAAAAAATATAAACTTGTCTGAATCTCAGGTAGCCACTTGTCAACTCTCTACTTACCCTCTATTACCCTCACTCACTATACTGCTGATGGTGGTCACCTTGTTCTTTCTGTCACATCTCTATAGACCTTGAATGTGAGTTACTAAATCTTGCTGGATTTCAATTTCCCACACCTGTTTAAGGGTTCTCTGATAATGCTACTCCCTATTTACAATACGTATTATGAATATTCCTAAGCAAAAGACTTAATTATCCTGAAAAGCATACGATTGGAGTAACAGGAAAAGCAATAAAATTGGTATAGATATAGAAAAACTTTGTTCCAGGTGAAATTGAAAAACAGATTGAAAAAAAAAAAATGCCTGATCCAGCCTCTCAGTATTTGCACTAGAACCTCCGTGTCTCTGATCATTATTATGTATTTTCATATTTTTCTTGCCCCATGTCTTGGGAATGTTCTTAGCTCTATATGCCACCCTGCGTACCAAATTTTGTATTTCTGCATTCAACTACGTGTTTAATTCTGAAAGCACTTAACTATTCTCTGAGTGATTCTATTTCATAGGATATATTGAACCCTTAAGAAGTTCCAGTACTATATTAGATCCAGAGGATAAAAAGACATAAGGCCTGCCTCTGATCCCGAGAATTAACAGGGAACAAGTATCAATACCCAATGGTGGGTATCCCCAGGAAATCCACTGGAGCATAATGGAGGCACCATCAATGGAAAGAACTTAAAAGAATGCTGAAGATTAAATGTTGTCAGACATGTTAAATTCTTTCCCTGGATTAGGTCATCATATTTTCAAAACTTCCTTAAGAATTAGGTATTATTTTTCCTCCATTTGATGAAAATAAGGGTTGCAGAGTTTAAATCACTTACCCAAGGTGTAAGGAGCAGAGCTGGAATTTAGAGGCAGACAACTCAATTTCAGAGACCAAACCACCATAATGGGACAAATGTCAGGGCTGAGTCTGAAGCTTTGCATCAGAATTTATAATACATAGCACACTGGGCATGACAAGATGTGACTGGAAGGGAATTGTTAATCATCTAGCATAATCCTCTCATTAAATTAATATTTTAGAATCATGACTTTTTATTTTATTTTATTTTACCAAAAGAAGAACTATGTTTTTTTAAAACAAATCAACCAATACCACAAAACTCAAAGGCAAAAGTAAGAATACATGCCAAATTCCAGCAATCAGGAGCTATCACAGTCAACCCTGAGTAAATATTCTCCTGAACTCCTTTTTATGTGAATATTCTGTTAGAATCATAAAGTGGGAATACAGGAATCTGGGTTCTCACATTAACCTGTCTGGATTTGAATCCAGACTCTATCTTCTAATAGCTGTGTCACATCGAGCATGGGATTTAACCTTTCTATTTCTCCATTCTTATCTATAAAATGAGAATAGTGATAAAGCCTATCTCGTAAGGTTTTTGTTAGGATCGAATTATTGCAACCCTATAAAGGAAGCACCCAATAAATGTAAGTTAACATCAAATCACAGATGGTAGTACTTAACAAAATCACATAATCCTTATTTATAATCAAATAAAAACTTCCCATGATAAACAACTCTTCCATATATTTAGTTTCAATATTCTGAAATGTCCAGCTACAAACATAAAAAGAATTGGATTAAAAGTTGACCAATTCTTGTGTGTTCGTCACTCATATATGCTCAGAGTGTCATTCTGAACATTAACCTCTATCTCCTTTGCATCTTCAATTGCTCTCCTCTCCATTGGTTCCTCCTAGTTTGAATCCAAATGTATTATATTTATTTTTTCTCAAATAGCAACAAGAACAAAGACTTCTCTGATCACTGCTTTCTCCTCAAGCTCCTTCTCTACTTATCTCTCTTCCTTTTGCCAGAATTCTTGGGGAAGAATCCATATTGCAGAATCTAACTTCCCATCTTTCTGTTACTCCCATTTCGCTCCTGCCCTTTTACTTCTCCTATACCATCCTTACCAACAGCACTAACAATTTACTGATTGTCAAGTTCAGAGCCCCTTCCACTTAACCTCTCTCTAGCACATTTGACGCTGCTGATCCTTTACCCAGCTCTGCTCCTTACTCCCATTGCTGTGGCTCCACCCTTTATCAGCTGTTGCCTGGGACACTAATAACCAGTTTCCCTCCAATTCGTCTTTTCCACCACCTCCAGTTTTCTTTCTAAAATCCACATCTGTTCAATTCAGAAAGGATTTTGGGGAGCTACCAAAATAAAGGAGATATAGTTCTAAGGACAAATGCTCATGATATGATAGTAAGTGAACAAAGTTGGATAAAAAAGTATAAATAGTATCATTTCAACCATATATGAATGTGTAACGTGTACCTCGTATGTGTCTATGTCCATCTGTGTGTATTTTTGTGTAAGAAAAAAGGTATCAAAATGTTAACATGATTTTTTCTGGCAGTAGGATACTGGATGCTTATTTTCAAATGAACATTTATTACTGTTGTAATTAAGAATAAAATGTGATGTGTAGAATGTTAGAGAGCTTTAAATTTTGTTTGAGACAAGAGAGAAAGTCCCGGGAAGCTGAAGAGGGGTAGTAGCACTCCAGTCAGGTTTTGAAGGGAAAATGGGCATTTTCCAGGTAGACAAAGAGAGTAACTGCATTTCAGATAGAATAAGGAAAGTGAGTCAACTCCACAGAGGCATAAAAGCATACCTTATATTCAAAGAGCAAAGAATAGTCCAGTAGCCTAGAGAATATAGTGGGCTTCCATTAAAATAACCTTCTCTGTATTGTTTGTTAGTATAATGATCTCCTATTTATCCTCCTAGGTTTTTTTTTTCCTGAAAATTCAACTCTGTGAAGCCTTTCATGACCATCTCTGATTGTATAATCGCTCTCCTATCTCTATTCTGCTAATGTTAGATCATATCTCCATATAATACAATCATATAACAGCCCGTGTTGCCTGGCTACATCTCAAAAACTTGTTTCTTACAGCTGTTTCCCTACCTCCCATAATCATGGCTTGTATAGGTTGTTTCTAGATAGTAGCATAGGAAGTAAAGGGATAAACCCTATGTTCCCTACCAACTACACGCACACATACATATACACTTAGATCTTTCCTTGAAAATATGTGTTATTTCCAGTGGCATAAAAATACCAGGAAAATCAAACCACTGTCAAGCCTATAAAAATTTCTTAATTTCTTCAACATTTTCCCATGTTCAAGATAACTTTGATAAAAAACACTAACTCTATACAGTAATTTTAGCAGAATTTCATCTTGTGCTCTTGATTCTGATCTTTGCACCATGAGTTAGTGTGTAAGAATGATTTAAAGATGTTTTGCAAGTAACGAATACATGATGAGTAGGACCAAGTCCTCTTCCACAGTTCAATAAATCCAAACCAGCACAACTGCTATTTTTCCATTCAACGTAACCACTCAAGTAGGCATTAATTTTGATGTGACAGAGGGGGTTAGGGAGAATGGAGAGAATATTGGTCTGTGAATAGGGAACTCAGATTCTAGTCCTGGGACTGCTAACTAGCTGTGGGACCCAGGGAAAACTCCTGAACCTCTTCTGCCTTCAACTTCCTCATCTTTGAAATGAAGCCCTTGACTTAATTCATTTTAAAAGTCCCTTTTGATATTAAAAATCAAGATGTATAAATAAAAATCATATGCAAGTTTACCTTAACTGTGTCACATTTTGCCCATTTGTAAATTGATCTTTACCGTCCCTTCTAACACTGACTTTGCTTTTTACATTTGAATGACTATGTCAGATGAGATAAAATGTGAATTCTACTAAACATAAACTTGAAGCCAGCTTTCTCAAACACTAGAATAAATTCACTCTAGCCAAAATCTTTAGAGGCCTAAAAATTTATCATATTTTATTCACTTCAAAGGTAATTCTTAGCTCAGTAATTTGAGTTTACAGTGAGCTATAATGGTACCACTGCACTCCAGCCTAGGCAATAGAAAGAGACCCTGTCTCCAAAAAAAAAAAAAAATCAAACTATAGTGAAATTTTTGTCTTTTCACTGTGAGATATTAGCCTTTAAAGCATTAAATGCATTTCCTTCTTATACAAATTAAAGTGCTAACTACGAGCATGTGTCTCAACACTTATTAAAACAAATAATACATTAAGCACAAAATCACATACAAAGTTAAGTTCTCATATAAAAAAAATTGTGTGATCTTCCCTTTATGTAGCCTACCCTGCTTTAAAATTGTGTTCATAATTCAAACAACACAATTTAAAGTCATAGTCAATGCTAAACTACCTTGTCAATACATTTTAAATATCCAGCTAAGTAACACTTTCTTTTACTGTGTCTCATAAGAATTTTGTCCAAATAAGAAATATAAGTAAATTTAAAGGAATTCTTAAGGCCAGGTATAGAAACAAGTTACTTAAATTGACTACATACATTTATATAATTTCACCAAGCATTATAAAACAATTTTGTCTTCTTTGAAATGGCAGTACTTAGTTTTTCTAAGAAAATAACACAACCAGTAGAAAATCGCAAAAGTAATTTTAAAACTTGAAATCCCCATTAGTTATTATTAACTTCTCAATTTATGCCTTGATTATGTCCTAATTACAGTTACATTTCTATGATAATCAATGGTACTTTTCAAGCAGGAATCTGTTGATTTACCCCCCAAGATTTAAAAAAAATCCAGTGTCCAACTATCTGCCACTAATATTAACAAAAATCACTCTAATATCTTTATGGGCATATTGAAATCTATTTATAGTGTCAAAACAACTAAAAAGATCAATCAAATCAGCTATTTAAAATTTCAAGTTAAAAAAACTAATTTATTTTGCACTTACAACTAAATCTAGGTCTAACACAATAAACTATATATTTAACCTGCCTGTGCTTATGATCAAACATATAGGGAAGTTGGGGTCTTTATTTTCAAACAAATGCGTCTAGCTTAGACGGGTGATAGAATTTCAAAATTAACACCCAACTTCAAAGTGCAAAATTTCAGAGAGTCCCTGATTGATTAATCAATTGCAGAGCTTCCAATGTGAACACAAACAACCCATAAACTCTTGGTTTTCTGGATTTTCAAAGATATGTTAAAAAATATAATGATTTATAAACATCAAAAATTGTATTTTCATGTTGATTGATTAAAATCTGTAACATGAAACTGATGAAACTGTAGCCATCAGTTTTTTTTTTTTCCTTTGTGTTACACAATTTTTAAATGTATGAAAACTTGGTCAAATAGCCAGTAAAATTATATCCAAGCATCAGTATTTTTAAGAAGCCAAAAAAATGATATTCCATTACCATGATGAGGCTAGAATTAATTTAAATAACTTTGGGCTTGATTCATGAAAAACAAAAATACTTACACAGCAGGGGGGCATTATTTCTGCATTTTTTTTATATGCACAAGTCATGGTCTGCATTCAACTTCCAATTCAAAAAGAAAAGTTGCAGATTTATGTAGGCAGGTTTTTGTGTGAGTGCACAGTTCCAAAGTGAAAAATAAATAAGCCTGTAGAGAACTTACGCCTTTTAGCAGAGCATTAAAAGGATTGCAGGCTGAACGGCTGAACTTCAGGCAAAAAAAAAAAAATAAAAATCTCATCCCAATAAATTATTACCAAAAATGTTAGCAGACACTGCGTTGTCACACTCAGGCAGCAGGGACATAATGGTGACACAGAAGAAAACTGCCACATAAATCACTTTAAAATAGCCCTTTGCTCCATATAGGGAGAAACTTCCATCCTCAGCTGAATCTCATCTCCTGTCTTTTCATCTCTATGATAAAATGGCAACTGTCCAAATCACTAAAAATAATTTAAAATAAATCCCAGAAGATATTGCTTCCAAACTTAGTAACAGCTTTCACAATTAAGAAAGAAGCAAATAAGCACATAGACAATGTGTAAGAAAAATTTTTTTCGGAAATGTTCTCCCTTTGAAATCTGAATTGATAAAGTATATCATAGGTTTTAAACTGAACCAAAGAATCTATAAATAATGATTTTTTAATTAATTCAGCCTTCTTAATTCCACTTGGGAAATATATCATTTATAAAGTATAGAAATATAAAGAAATGGATTTTATAAGTAAAATAATTTGGCATTGTCAAAGTCATTTCAGTAGAGGCAAAAGCATTTATTTAACTCACGAAAAATGTCCTTGAGATTTTTATGCATGTTTGTAAAAGCCAATTTTAAGCATTCAGACCACATCTGAAATTCATCTTTAAATAACTATTCAGCAAAAATGTATCTATTAAAATTGTCTATCTTTGAATAAAAATGGACTTTGTAGCTAATGATCATGAAAAGTCATTTTAACAGTAAATAAAGTAAATCAATATTATTTACCATTTTATTAAAAAGGAGGCTATATATGTTTGCAAGACATATTTGTGTATTTATAGAAATGGGTAGGTGTCAAAAATAGAATTAATTTTATTGTAACATAAAATATTTTAAAATACTGTCATAACTCTATTTTTTCTCACATTTTGAAAAAAATCATTTTTGTTGCTTCTTTTTTATTGATTGAACTTCCAGGAAATCTTAGCTATTTCATAGGTGCACCTTATGAGAATTTTTTTATTTTCAACTTTATTTAGTTCCTCTTTGATCATATCTTAAAAATAACTGGAGAATAAACCTAGACATTCAATATAATTTTTTTAATCCTTCGCAAACTATTGCATGATATCACAGACAGCACTCAACTTCCCTTGTCAATTTTGAAACAGAACTATTACTGTTACTGTCTTAAATTTAGCATCCTTTTAAGCTGAAAGAGGGTGGGAATCAACTTGCAATTTAGACAGTTACCAAATTACCAAAACTAGTGCAGCAACTCTTAATGAGCAAAACCATTAACAATTTTCTAACTAGAGCCCCTGTTCAAATACCTTGGACACCTTGTTAGCACAGAATGAGGTGTTCAATCAAGAGACTGGGAATTGGAAGTACCAGGGCACAGTTTTGAGTGGTGATTACAAGGGCGAGAGGGTGAGTGCCAAAGTAACAGTCTTCTACCCTGCAGGAAGCTGAGAAACCTTCAAGTCTACATTTGTAAATCAGGCCCGATGATTACAGCAGTCACAAGCAAAGAACATATGAAACAATTATTTGCACCATTCTTTCACTGTTTTAATTTGCTCTTAAAATGAACAAGATGATCCCCAGAGTCACTGGCATTTTGTCTTTAGAAATTTAGAACATACTCTAGGATTTTTCATAGCACTGAAAGCCAAGAAAAAAACTAAAGGGATAATTTCAAGGAGCATTCTTTCTTTCCTTATAAGCTATTTTACTATTTAGGTTTGCTGTAACTTAAAACGGACAAAATAGGTTGCAGGATTTTAATTTATTTCAGCTATTTTAGTTGTTGACTATTTTTAATGCAAAAGATATGTTAATTGTTAATTTCTAATTTTTGTGTTATTGTTTTTCATTTAAAATGCAGTAACTTAGACATTGAAACTCTTGCATTAAATTGATGAGGAATAATACATGTTTCAGTTTTTAACAATCTTAATCTGTTCTTTGACTACTGACAGCTTACAAAAAATTTACTAAAAGATTTTTAATTTAGGCTATAACATTTAAGTTGCCCTCAAAACTTAATAGTGACACAGTATCAAACTTGTGTTTAAAGCAAAATATTATTTTTAAAATATTTTCTTAAGCAAAATAGTTGCACCGAGAAAACAAAATTAAACAGAAAACTAAATCTTTCAAACACAAACATATTGGAATGATTTTATTGCTATTAAGCATGTCTTTTTTTACTAATTGACTATTCAGACAAATTAAAATATAGGTGCCATAAAGTGTTTATAGTTAGAAAAAGGAAACACAAATGTATGTTTAAAATTTTATTCTATGCTACAAAAGTTTGTTATTTTTTTCAATTATAAAATATGTGTGTGTTTTTTCTCATCTTAATTTTTCAGGGAATAATGTACTAATTGTTTTGGGGATAGTTTTGCTAATTAATGACAGACATGAGGGTCTACATATAAAATGACTGATTATATTTTCTATGTCTTTATAATTTCATAAACAACTTTATTATGACAACTTGAAAAAGAATTTTCAAAAGAACTTACGTAAACATCAATTAATTTTATTTTATTCTATGGAAACATATAAATGTTAGATTCTTAGTCTGTATTTTCTTCAGTAGTTAATACCGAAAACTAGAAAGCATTTTTTAAAAAGCCTGTAATCCAGTTCTAAATCTGAAAATATCATAAGGTACTATTTAAATAAGCAAGAAAGGAAAATAGTAAAATTTTAACTACTAACAACTTATTTCTGAAAATTTATTAAATAATATGGTTAAATTTATTTTTAAGTAGGTTTATATATTTTCCTGGAGAGCCTTCTATTTCCTCTTGACTATTATTTTCTTCAATTTGTTTGCTAAATGGTATAATATTGAGTTTCCAGATTTTTATTTACCATAATAAATGGTTTAAAATACTGTAAACTCATGTGAAAGATTACCATGTAATTTTGTAACGTATTACAATCATTTCATTTGTCCCCAGATCCACAGTGATTATTGTTAAAGCTTCCTTTTCTCAACCAGTAAAATCTTTTTCGTCATACGCTATCCAAATGTAGAGGGCGCTATTGTTCATGTATTTCAAAAGTGTTTGATAAAGCAAAATACATTCAGCTAATAGTTTAGTATTTGTTTTTAAAAACCTATCCATAAATTCCAGTGGAAGTATTAACATATTAAGTCTGAATTTAAACTTGAAGTAACTGAAAAAATGTTTATATAGATCATTAAAGTTGTATTTGCCATTAAGAATACATGTATATTTAATTATCTCACAGGTCTAATTAATCTTTAATTTATTTTAAATATTCTGATTACTAGATTTTATAGAAATGTTTCAAATTTATATTATTATAATTATATAATAGAGTATCCTTGTGCATAAGAGATGTATGCTGAAAAATTTAGGGGTGTCATTACTTTCAAATGGTTCAGGAAAAAAATAAACAACAAAAATGTTCATTCTGGGTGGAGGGCATGCGAGTGCTTGCTGTACTATGTATCAATGTTTTTGTATACTTGACATTTTTCAAACAAAAAATTTGGAGGAAATACTGATTGCTTATTTCATTTTTAGTTTCTATGGTTATTTTGTTCATTATTTTTCTACGAAAATATGTATTTAAAAATATTTTGCTGAGCATGCTACTTCTGTCTGGTGAACTTTTAATGCAATCTTAATATAAAAGTTTATCCTGATCATATTGCTTTCATTAATTACTTGAGGTTCAGCAAGGAAAACAATTTTAAAATAAAAATTATATTAACTCCTATGTTTACAAAATTAGCATATTAATGATTTATCTTATTTTTGAACATTTCCTTGAGAACCGTGATTTCACATAAGTTCACTTTTATTTTATGACATTATGGTTGGCATAAAAAACTTAAAAATAGAGTAAAAAAAACCCAAACCAAATTATAGTCAATTCTGGTTCTAAACACAAAATTTAGGCAAGATGTTGGTATAACTTGCAAAATCAATTTCAATAATTGAAAAATTTAGATGCATGATGGTTTCTAAAGCATTGAACAAATGTTACATAAAACTAACCAGCACCTTGCCAGTAATAGAAAATGCTATACAAGAATTACAATTTAAAATGCAGTAGTTTAGAAAACTCAAACCAGACACTACAAGTTGATTATATTCTAATATAGTTTTCTTTCTTAATTCTTTACATTTAATTTATTCCTGAGAATAAATGATTTCAATTTTTTTCTTTTTATGTTATTTGTATATTTAATACATTTAAACATACATGTTATACTGCGATGCATGCTGAACAGACTTAATAAGTTAAATAAGTTAAAGTTTATCTTTAGTTAAATAAAATCACAGTTAGGATCATCCAGATGATTTCTTTTTTATTTACACTGTTAGGCACCATTCTCTTTTTCTTTTGAATCTAACTTGCGAAAGAAAGAGGAAGAGAATGTTAGTGACTAGTATATGTAAAAATGTATTCAATGCATAATCATGAAAGTAAATCACTAGAAAAACATAAATATTGCTTAAGGAAAAGTTTTGAAAGTAGCTCAGGAATAACTTTTCATCACTTGAAGTTATTTTAAAATCAAAATAAGCATGGCAGAAAGCACAAGAAGAAAAAGCATTCACTAAAATGGTTCATAACTTGCTCTTTTGAATGGGATATCTGGAAACTTTGTCTGGTTAAACTGTATCTAATCTTACACAAGCAGGCATTGTCTGATTTTTATGGTATCCATGCACGTTCAAGAAGTTTTCCACCTTAAAAACAAGGAAGAGGGGTTGAGGGGGGTAGAACCAATCCATAACTGAGTAACAGTTGCCTTTTATGATTGGCAAGTTCTTTGGGACCAAGATACCCCCCAGCCTGACTGACTAGGAGGCTAAGATGCAGTTCAGCCCTGTCTTTATGTCAAATCATTGCCATCAAAACAATGGCTCATATTACATGAAAATCTTGTGCAAATGAGCCATAATGGGAGTGAATGACAATCTCGTAAGACCATGCAGCAGGGTCCTCCTTTGATGTGAAATACTGTTAATCTTTCTCAAACATAGCACACTAAGTATACTTGGCAGTGAGAAAGTCCCCATAGTACAGATTCAGAGATAAACAAGCTGTAAGTGAAACAGACACCAATAAAAAAAGTTCCACATTGGTCATAAATTTCCATTTACTTGAGCCATGTTTCTGTTTTTTTTTTTTGGATTGCTTTTTTGGTTGTGGTAGTTGTCTTTTTTGTTTAGTCTTTCACAGAATATTTATACATAGCATTTCCTTATTTTAAAATCTTGGTTACAATTGCTTTACAAGTATTAGATGTAAATTTTAAATAGCTGATGTTAAAATTATTTTTAAAAAGACTTCCAAAGGTTATAATAATTTGAGAATGTCTGAAATGCTTTATTTACACAGGCTTTTGTCATTAATCATAGTGCACTCGGACTGATGGCTTTATATTATGTTGTGCCATAACGCGAAAGAGGGAAAAATGAGGGGAAGGCGGGAGAGAGAACTTTCAAGCATGTTGTTTCTACTGTAAGAAAAGAATAGCTTAGATGTTTCTATTTTTAAGGTGGTTTAAACAACCATCTAAATATCTCCCAAGGAGTTATAGATCAGCTTTTGGATCACAGTCTTTTCTTTCACTCTCTAATATCAAAATCAAACTGTTTTGTTGGATAGGCAAATATGTAAGGCACATGTAGTCTAATGCAAGCTGAGTCAATCATGGTAATTCAGTGCCCGTAGGAAATATGCCTCTTCAGTTGTGCTCTGCTTTTGAAGTGTTGCCTAAAAATCAGCCTTGGGCTTCAAAGAGAGAGGGATTATAGCCTTTATCCAGCAATTAATATGGCTGGAACTCAGAATGTCAGTGTCTAGCCATGCTTCTGGCTGGACAGTAGCATAGCAGAAATTTGTTCTCCATCAAGACATGAAGTAAATCATAAAAACGAATAAATAAATAGTAAAATGTTATTAATGTGTGGCAGGAAAGAAGAGAGGGAAAAAAATAAACCTTCCACTTGTAATGACCTGCCTGGTTTTTGACATGCAGACGAGCCCTCCCAAAAAAGTGATGTCCCCAGACCTTTAACCAGCCGTTCCACCTAGATCATTTTAAACTCCCACCAACTGCTAAGCAGAAAGAAGTGCAATTAGAGAGAAAGCTATTCCTTTCACCTTCTAACACAGATCAGATGACAACCTCTCTAAGTCCCTTCTCTCTGTCAGAGTTCAAGGGTTCAAAAATGGTCAGAATATCAAACGACAGAAAAGCAGCAGGATTTTGCAGGAAGAGTTTAAGTACCTTAGATTATGCAGAGTGGTCAGAAGAGACACTGGTGTTAAGTTTCATGTTTTCTTCTCAATCTCATTTTTTTTTTTTTTTTTTTTTGAGATAGTGTCTCTGTTGCCCTGGCTAGAGTGAGTGCTGTGGGTTAGCCTAGCTCACAGCAACCTCAAACTCCTGGGCTCAAGCGATCCTACTGCCTCAGCCTCCCGAGTATCTGGGACTACAGGCATGAGTCACCATGCCCAGCTAACTTTTTCTATGTATTTTTAGTTGTTCAGATAATTTCTTTCTATTTTTTTTAGTAGAGACAGGGTCTCGCTCTTGCTCAGGCTGGTCTCAAACTCCTGAGCTCAAACAATCCGCCCGCCTCTGCCTCCCAGAGTGCTAGGATTACAGGCGTGAGCCACCGCGCCCGGCCTCAATCTCATTTTAAGTGCCTTCTAATAAGGGCCTACAATAATGATCCCCTTCTGCTACTGCATGACTGTAGAATGCAAGTCCCTAAAATACCATTCATTTCTATGTAATGTCCTGATATGTTTGAGATTGAATATTAAATGACAAAATGTCCCCACCTTTATAGCAACAGGTTATTTGGGATTTATATTTCAACATGTTATGTTTAGTTTGGTCTGAAAGCAAAGGGGTGTCATATCGTCTAGGAATTGTGAACAAAAATGAGGAGAATCTATCACTGAGTTTGAGGAAATTTCTCCCTTGGAATAGATAGGATCCCCCCACTCCCATACACTCACCCAGAAAAACCAAAAAGTCTTATCCTTTAAAATCTTACACGGTTGTTTCTGTATGTTTCTTTATAATTTTTCTGCTGACTTGAAAGAAAGCCTACATGCAAAGTATTTACAGAAGAGTATCATTGCATCCTGACAGGCTAAGCAATGTGTTTCATTAATAAGCAATGTTTTATGTAGAAGACACTTGAAGAATGATCCCTATAAAATCTAATATTAACACAAATTTTAATATGTAAAACTTCTTGATATCATATACATATTTGCCTCTAGATCACACATATAAATATAGAATTGAGATCACAAAGGCCTTTGATTTTCTATATTCTTTTTGCATTTATTTCCTTTTGTACCTGGCCTTGCATTTCACACTCACAGTAAAGGGCCTGACAGAGTGTTTTAGTTCCACATAGAGTTAGAAGGAAGAAGAAAGGATGGTTGATGGATTAAATATTGAAGGGAGGGGAAAGTGATGCCCATAGGCCTCATTCTGTTAAAAATGGGGGTGGAATATTACAAACTTAAGCAGAATCCATTTTATCCTTTCCATTTTTGCCATCTTGTTGTTTTGCCATAGAATAAACAGAATCTTTAGTGTTGGAAGAAATGAGTAAAGGAAAGATAATGAACGAAATAGGAAAACAAAATTCTTCAGCAATTAGAAAGAAATAGGAACATGAATGAAAGCCAGCTTTTAAAATTTCATCTGATATTATTTAGTAACATAAAATTCTCTGATAGTACAATATCATTATCCAATAAGCCTGGGGTTTCCCCAATGTCTACTTATAAAAAGCATACCATGGAATATCCCTACTATGTATTTAGTTATCAGCAGAGTAGTTGTTAGGTATAAACTATTTAAAACTACATTCAAAAGGCCCATGACCTATTTAGGGTTTAATGTTACTAGACTCATCCACAATTACTGTGTTATTCTCACTCCCATCAATGCTCTTCAATGACCCCAGAGGTATAAAGCTATAGATTTATATAAATATATTATATATGAAAGATTTATAATAAATCTATAGCTTCATTAAATAGAATCTATTTAAATGTACCACCTTGTTAAAATATCTTGTCAGGTAAAATTGTTTTGCTGTTGTTCATATGAAATTAGCATTTTACATAACAATATGCACTGGAAAACAATTTTTTAAAAAAGGGAAACAAAAACACATTGTTACTATTTCTTATAAAGTTGAAATTTCTGCAGCATTCTCAGTATTTCCTAGCAATCCTATTTATTATTATTGGTAAACTCATCTCTAAGTTTTCTCATCTAATATTTTAAATTTAATTTTTTGAACGAATAATACATTGTCATATTAAATAAAGAATTGTCTGCCAAAATAAAGAATCCCTTCCTCCATCTATCCAGTTTCCCCAACTCTTCAGTCAGGTAAATTTTGTGATTTTGATGCATTCTTTTATTGTGTCTTTATGTATATACAAGAAATAGAATCGACCACTACAGCCCCTCCTGAAATATCTGCCTGCTGCTCCATCCCTCATTCTTAGCTTTGCCTCATATTTCATTGTAACCACAATGCCCTCATTTCCCAGTCATCTACTAACCTACTCTATGCACATCCTTCTCATTTTCCTCCTCTAACAATGGAAAAGCATTTCATCCCAGTGAAATCCAATCCTTCCACATTGGGTTAGGCTCTATCCTTCTCACTTTTGTCTCAAAACTTTGCTCCTTTATCTCTCCCTTTTCCTCCTACATCTCCACTGTCTGCTTCTCCAGGTTCTGGAGCTGGCTATTTAAATTTAAATGAATTAAAATGAAATAAAATTTAAAATTTAGTTGCTCAATTGCACTAAGCACATTTCAAGTGCTCACTAGTCTCATGTGTCTAGTGGCTATCAAATCAAACTGCTCAGATATGAAACATTTCTAGCATTGCAGAAAGTTCTATTAGACAATTTTGTTCTGGAGCATGTTTGGAAAATGATAGAATGTCCCAACTTCATTACTCACTAAGTGTGACCTTGGCCAAGTTATTTTCTCTACCATGTTTCAATTCCTTTATCTAGTAAAATGAGAAAAAGAATACTATCGATTTTATAGGTTATTGCATATGAAGAACATGTATTATGTAAATTGGCATGAAAAATTGAATGTAAATATAGATGAGGACATACATATAGGTATGGATACAGAAATACATATATAGAGATAAAATGATTTCAAAATAATTAGTTTTCTTTACATAATGAATATTTCAATCCCACTAAAGGAAGCTATTATTTTTTTTTTTTACCTTGGGCAATTCTAATAAATTACACTTACATTCCCAAGTCCTCCTAAGTATGGACCCCCATTTATGTTTTTATTTCACTTTACACATACTTTTATGATAAGGTATTATTGCATAACATCTGTAAATGCACAGACCATAACTTTGTATTTTGAGCACTAAGCAAAGGTCCAGGACACACAATAAATGTGTAATAAATTTTGTTGCATTAGATTAAATTTAGTTAGAGACACCTGATTAATGCTTTCTGCATGTGAAAATTCCTCTCACTTCATTTAAGCTATATTCCCATTTATATGTCCAAATATCATGTTTTCTTTTTATTATCTGCTCTAGAGTTTGTAATCCTATAAATTTTATTGCTTTCTAAATGCTTAAATCTGCATTAGCCCATCTGAATTGCTTTACATTCTTTTCCAATTTAAAGACTATTGTTAAAGGATCTACTTATAGTGAGAAAGTTACATTTGCCTACCACTAGTAACCAAGATAATTATGTACCTTAAAAATCTTTGATTGTACTTTCAGACTCTATTATCTGAAATACAATAATTAGAAAGGGAAGAAACAAGGAAAAATGAATAGTAGTATAACTATTATTCTTTGCTGTCCATGTAAAGAAAGATGTATTTCCTTACTAGATGTTTGCATTGATATATTTTAAACAAATGTGTTTAAAAGTTGTTAATTTTCTCTTTGAATATATATGTATATACATATTCAGTAAAAATATGTTGGAATTACTAATTATTACATTTTTCAAATAAAAGATGCCCCTTCATCAATTTAACTATGCTTAGAAGTAAATGCACCATAATTCTCTCACATCACACTTGGAGTTTTACATGTTTATTAAATATCCAAAGATATTTATTAACATTAATAAGTACTAATGTTAAATGATGTATTATTTTAAGTAAACCATTTTGCAGAAACACAAATTTACAAAAAAGGTAAAACAAGATGTGAGTATTCACTTAAAAATTTATTTCTTAATCAGCATTTACAATTAAAATTAAGTATTTTGTTATACACATCATCTCATTTAATCCCCAAGAAAGTTTATGCATTTTGTGTACTAAAATTTTATTTCATGTAAAATTGGTTTGTACACAAAGTTTTATATACATGTTGACCACATAAAGACTTGTACATTTTAAAAGAAGGATTTCTAATGTCAAATAAATCAGGGTACATTCATGAAATGGAACACTGAGCAGCCATTAAAGAAGAACAAAGCAGATAGGTAGAGCAATAGAAAGATAAAAGGTAGGATATAGAGGACAATGTCTACAATATATTGTTAAATATTTCAAAAATTTCAGAAGACAATGAATAGTTTACTACTAACTATGTAAAAATAATAGGAATTTATCTGCTTGAGATTATTTAGTCTATTAATGGAAAAGAAATTTGTTTCTGTTTGAATTTTTATCAGTTTTTGAAATACTTTATTTTTTATAAAATGAGTACATTCAGTTTTGCTAGTCTTGAAATAACAAAACAATAATAATAAAAAGACTTCTACTCATAGTTCCTAACCTGTCAAATTCTCTTCCCCAAAACTTTCTTTACATATCTCTTTATTTGCTTTCATTATTTCTAATTAAATGTCTTAGACTTATATTTCATAACCTATCAATTTTTATATTATATATTGACTTTGCATTATGGTAAATATCATCTTACATAAACATTTCCCATGTCCAAATCCTTTGTGATTTGCACACTTTTTTTAGATGTACATGTTTTGAGTTATATAAATATTATTCCCTGCTGAGCCAGATGATCATCAAACATGCTATCATTATTTTTCATCTCTAGCTTTACTTGTTATGTTGCATAAAGTCAATACTTGCCTTTTTTAAAATTAGCATATTGGTTTCCTTGTTGTACTATTTGTCTAAAGTTAATTACTCCTAAAATTTTCAACAGAATTATAATACTTATGCCAATACTATTTTCCACATGGTCAAAATGAATCAAATCAAGTTAAATTAAAATGATTTTCCCACATAAATCCTCCTCTTTACATCCTCTGATCTCTTGTGAAACCTGATATGATTGTTCTTTAGGCCAATTATAGAGCTGTTATTTTGGAACATTCCTCTGCCACTCTACTATGATGAAGCCCATATTTCTTTTTCTTTTTCTTTTTTTTTTTTTGAGACAGAGTCTCACTTTGTTGCCCTGGCTAGAGTGAGTGCTATGGCGTCAGCCTAGCTCACAGCAACCTCAGACTCCTGGGCTCAAGCAATTCTTCTGCCTCAGCCTCCCAAGTAGCTGGGACTACAGGCATGCGCCACCATGCCCGGCTAATTTTTTTCTATATATTTTTAGCTGCCCAATTAATTTCTTTCTATTTTTGGTAGAGACGGGATCTCGCTCTTGCTCAGGCTGGTCTAGAACTCCTGAGCTCAAACAATCTGCCCGCCTCGGCCTCCCAGAGTGCTAGGATTACAGGCATGAGCCACCGCGCCCGGCCCTCCAGTGAGACTTTTGTCAGACCAGTACCACTATAGGCGAATAAATTGGTGGTGTTTTAAGCCACTAAATTTGTGATAATTTGTTAACAGTAGTGATTAGAAATTAATGCAGTGGCTTAACAAGATAGGGGTTTGCTTTCCTCCTATAACAAGAACTCCAGAGGCAGGCTTCCAGCGTGGCTCAGCAGATGCCCTTGGGGGTTCAGACCCCTCATTGTTTAGCAGGAAAATATTTGTTCTCTTGCTCGCTACCTCTCATTTACAAAACAAAAAAAATGCAAAACCTGCTACCTCACCAGAAACCTGCTGGTGTTTCAGGGAGGAAAAAGGGTGCAAAGGGCTCCAGTGATCATACTGGCTATGTGTCCCTTTAAAACAGGCTTGCCTGGAAGCCCTACCTAGCAACTTCTGCTTTCATGCTATTGGCCAAATCTCGGCCACGTGGCCATTGTCAGCTGCAAGGAGGGCTGCGGAATTTTCACTCTTCAGCCTCTGTTGCAAAGAACGTTCAGGGAAAAGGGAATTGTGAATGGCTTTGGGAAAACCAGCCCAGCGTCGACCCCATGATCCTTCCTTGAACTTCGCACATTCGTTCATTGGAGCCATTATAAAGCTGTTTTTAAATGCTTTGCCTCTCTGTTTCCCCCATTGGATGTATATGTCTTAGGAGGGGATTACTTCTTTTCATTCTAGTATCACTGCCCCTAACAAAATACTGACATTTTGTATTTATTGAACAAATAAAAGAATGATTATCCATTTCGAAGTGAGGATTTTGTGGGATTTGGAATACCTGGTCAGACTACTGGCGTCTTTAAGCATTTAAAGACCTTTTTCTTTTCTTCCTCTTCCTCTTCCTCTTCTCCTCTTATTCTTCTTTGTGGTCACAGCTGTTGTCTTTGTCTTCATCTTCATCTCCTCCTCCTCCTTTGGAGCGATAGGATCAATTGATAAGACAAATTCTAAAGCAGTGTTTCTCAAGGGCTGTGGTGGGTTTTTCTTCCTGAATCCTTTTTCAAACTTAACATGCCCTCGAGGAGATTTTGATGAGCCCTTCTAGCCTACCACCATGTCCATCCGCCCACGGGTTGAGAATCCCTGCCATTTCGAGCTCCTCCTCCTCATGGGAGTGTGTTGTTTCCTGAAGGTGGGCAGTGCAGAAAAAGGCTGATACTTCAAACCCAGCCAAATAAACCCTCCCCAACTAACAGAGACCTGTGCTAGTCATTAGGACTGTAAACTAAATATTTTGGTTTCCCCTTATTTTCTGGGAACATGGTAGGTAGGGTTATATTCCTGGTTCTCTTGAATCTGGGTGGGACCATTTGCATAGTCCTGACCAATGAATTTGAATGGAAGTGATGTGTACAACTTCTGGACCAGAGCATTTAATGCTGGTATGAGATCCTTCAGAGCTCCCTTTTCCCTCTGCTACTGAAATGTACATTTCAGCTGGTGGCTGTTCTGTCTGCTTGGGCTCTGGAAGGAGGGCAGTGGAGCAGAGTTCCCCATCAACCTTCAGTGAACATGTAGTGTGAGTGAGAAATAAACTGTTGTTGCGTTAAGCCACTGAATTGTTTGGTGTTGTTTTTACTGAGCATTATCTAGTTTATTCTGACTGATGCAGATACCCGACTTACATTCATATAGAAGAATGGCTATTTCTAAGCCTCCGAAATCTAAGTATTTTCTTCAAAACCTGTAAGTCCCCTTCTTACTAAAGGTAGGTATTAACTATCCGCTGTTAGCATGTATAAATGAGAGGGTGTGTCTCAAAATGTGAAAAACAATGTTAGAAATGGCTAAATTTGTTTCACTGTTGTTTCATTCAGTGATTTGCTAGAAGGATTTATAAGACTCAATAGCAGATTATACTCATGGCTAAGATTTTTTACAGGGGACACAAAGCAAAAGCAGCAGGAAAAAAAAATATGTATTAGCAGATTCCAGAAAGGTCCAGCTCAGGCTTTCGATGTACTTCTTCATCTGAGGACAAAAGTAGTCCTCTGGTCATCTCTCTCTAAGAGCAAACTACAGAAACGTATGTGGAATATCTCTGCCCAGAGAAGTCTGTTTGAGTCTCAAGGTCTGAGACTTGTATGGGGGTGCTGATCACATAGGTCTATCCTACTGCACAACCAGCCATAGCAAGGAAAAATAAGAACCCAACAATGAAATGAAACCAGATCATCGATCCTGATGCTTGTGCAAAGGAAAATGATCTGCCATTACAGCATGGTCCATTGCTGCAGGTGCAAAATCATTAAATCACTAACATAGGGAAAAGGATACTGTTTAATAGAATTAAAAACCATGGAAACCTATTGGGCCCATTGATCTATAGTATATTAACTTTATTTGTGAGGGTGAAGGGCCTAAATGTCTGATTGCCCACCTTTCTGAGAAATGTGATTTCCTTCGGGATTTTGCACATTTGGAATGTATGTGAAACTCAGAAAAGTTCTAGAAATACAATGCAATTTTCCAAGGTCTTTGCCTATTAGTGAGACTTGGGGGACCATCTTGGAAACTTACCCACCACTTATACCATTATTTCAATCTTAAAGAACAGACTTGTAAAGAAAAGTTTGAAACGATCCAGTTGTAGTTTGGGAACAGCTGACTATGAGATGGTTTTGCCATGTCGAGTGTTTAGTAGAAGTATATTACACACATACTTTAATCAGTGCTATCCCATGAGACTAAGTATTATTACTCCCATTCTATAGTAATAAGTCTAGAGACATTGAGTCACTTGCCCAGAGTCACACAGCTAACAAAGGACAAAGCTAGAATTGGAACCCAACTCTTTCTGGGGCTGTGGTGGCCTGTTTTGCATTGATATAAAGAAAATACCTGAGACTGGGTAATTTATAAAGAAAAGAGGTTTATTTGGCTCACAGTTCTGCAAACTGTACAAGAAGCATGGCGCCAGCATCTGCTTCTGGTGAGGGCTCCAGGGAGCTTCTAATCAAGGTGGAAGGTGAAGGGGGAGGTGTGTCACATAGTGAGAGCAGGAGCTAGAGAGAGGGGGTGGTGCCAGGTTCTTTTAACAACCAGCTCTTCAGTGGACTAATAAAGCAAGAACTCAGTCATTATTTCGGGGAGGGCACCAAGCCATTCGTGAGGGATCCACCCTCGTGGCTCAAACACCTCCCACCAGGCCCCACCTCCAACACTGAGGATCAAATCTCAACATGAGATTTGGAGGGGCCAAACATCCAAACCATATTAGGGTCCAAAGTTATTCTCTACTCCATCTCACCACTGACTCTTAATCTCACCAGACTATACCTCCTCACCTCTAAAATAAGGTTATTGGACTAGATGGTTCTCTAGGCCTATATTTTATGAACCCCAGGAAGTTAAATGAGCTGGGACTCTGTACTAAGTAAGGTTAAGAGCCCGGGTTTGAATCAGAGGAAGCTGGGTTTAGATCCAGGCTAGAGGCCGCTTGTTATTTTGTGCCCTTAACCAAGTTACTCCTCCTCTCTATTAAGCCAATTTTCTTTTCTGTACAATGGGATGATTATACCTTACCTGCTGCTGCAAAGATTAAATGAAATACTGTACAGAATATAGGTAGTGCAGGGTCTAGCATACAGTAAGCTCTGTATAAATGCAAACAGCCACTGGCACAATGGTTAAGCGCATGCCATCTAGGATCGCATGCCTGGGTTTGAATCCCACTCTGCCGCTTAACTGTTATGTGACCTTGAGCAAGTTATTTAACCTTTTTGTGCCTCCCTTTTCTTAATTGTAGACAGGGGGTGATAATAATATTATCAATACTTAAGTTGGCATGAAGATTCAATAAATCAGTATATATAAAGCACTTTTGAATAGCACCTGGTACATAATAAACACTCAATATGTGTTGGTTAATTTTATTATTATCACCATTGTTACTAGTTTAGCCATATATATTGCTGAAATAGACGATAAGGGTGAAAGGTGGTATCTTGCTCATCTTGTTGCCTGGTCATATTCTTAATTGAAACTCGAAATCCTGCAGTTTGAATAATCCAAGAGCTGGAGCAATGGAGCATCCAATTACGGTTGTCTGACAGCTGCAGCCTGGGGAGGAAGGTGAAGGCCTCAGCACTGTCTAGCTGGGGTTGTGGTCCTATTATGGAGAAAGCCTTGCTTTGTATGCAGCTGCCTTGCCTTCTGTTTGGCTGCATAATTGCACTTTTTTGTTTTATTTTAAAGCATCTTGAGGAATCCAGAGCCCACTCCCGCTGACAGCATCGAAAGCTGCAGCATGTCATGCCTCTAATGAGCCTCGCTGACGCTCTTATGGCCCTACCTGGGCAGCCAGGCAGGGAACAGGCACATAGGCCAGGATGGCATCCACTGGCTCCCTTTGAGCACAGGCCACGAGGCCAGACTTCATTATGGGGCTCCCTGAGCACCCCTAGGATCTCCCCACGCCTGTCATTGTCCCAGAAGGGCACGGAGTTGCAACTCCCTGAATGCCGGGCTTGTTGGGAACCTTTGTGGGCTGGCAGGGAGAAAACAGAAATTAATTATTCATATCTCTGGGCCTGAAGGAGCTGTTGTACTCTGAGGTGACTCGCCTCTGGCCACCAGACCCAGAATTCCTCGGGGCCTTTGGGCAGGCAGAAGATGGCGCTGTCCTTGGAGACAGCTGCCCTGAAAGCAGGGGTGGCAAGTGGCTGGCCCCAGGCTAAGTGCAGTCTGCTGATGTGCTTTGTTTGGGCTGCAGGGGGTTAAAACAAAACTGAATCAGTTTAAAATTGGGAGGTTTTATGTAACAATCTGGATTTCTGGCTTTTCTTGAAAGACGGAAAGATCAACAGTACATATGCACAGAGTCAGGTAGAACTGAATGGCTGGCCCCTTCAGACCAGAAGTGATTTTGCTAAACGCTTCAGCCTTCCTGTGGCCCCTTTGTCCACTCACATGGTGAGAAGAGTGAGTGTGGTGTAGGCAACAGAGCAAGACTCGGAGCTGCGCTGCCTGGCCTTACATCCTGCCTCTGCCTTTAGCTAGCTGTGTGACTTTAGGCAAATTACTTAGACCTTCTGGGCCCCACTCTCCTCCTCTGCAAACCGGGGTTTATGATAGTTTACCTGTGTCACAAATTTATCAGAACTAAATGAGTGAGTGTAAGGGCTTAGCCTGGCACATGGTAAGTGCTATTTAGGTGGTAATGTCTTCTTGTGTTACACTGCCTGTCTGGTCCCTGTAGGCCTTTGAGATTACAGTTCCTGTGTTAAAGAATTTCCCATAGAGGAAAAGAATGTATTTCTTTCCTAGTGTGCCTCTGAACTGACTAATAAACTTTTTCTCCCTCTCCTACGCTCCTCCCCACATCAGCACCTTGGAATGTAATAATTATATTAGAGTAGCACTTCCGTGGCCGAACCAGGCAAGTTTCTTTTTGGTTCACACTGCAGTGAATGTAGGTGTTCCTAATGGGCAGATTTGCTTCCCACAGTCACTCAGAACCCAGGTCCTGCACTCTTGCAGATCTGCTGTCCTCTAGGCCTGATAGTTCTCAGCTTTCAGAGGGCTTGGGGGAATGAGACAGTGAAGACACACTTGCTTCTCAGCTCTCTCAGCTCAGAGGTGATACCCATTTCATATTGTACTGGCAAGGACTAGGCACAGTCCCTCTTAGATGCTGGGGGCCTGGCAAGCATAGCCCCCAACTGTGACTGTAGTTGCTCCCTAAGCAACAGCTCTACCCTGGGGACCGGGCAGGAATCTTTGATGGACCCTTAGCTGTCTTTGCCACCATAGTTATGTTAAATATGCCCCAAACCAAAGTCTCAGACCTATCTTCTTGTTGCTACTTTCAGCCTGAGAAATAAGGCTAAAGGGGTGATTGCCTTGTTTTTGTGTTTTTGTTTGGTTGGTTTATTGGGGAAAGAGGGAGAGAAAAAACTATTTTACTTTTAATTTCATGCTTCAAATTCTTTCTTTTCTTTTCTTTTCTTTTTTCCTTTCCTTTTCTTTTCTTTCTTTCTTTCCCTCCCTCCCTTCCTTCCTTCCTTCCTTCCTTCCTTCCTTCCTTCCTTCCTTCCTTCCTTCCTTTTCTTTCTTTTCTTCCTGCCTTCCTGCCTTTCTTGCCTTTCTTTTGTTTCACTCTGTTGCCCAGGCTGGAGTGCAGTGGCATGATGATAACTCACTGTAACCTTGAACTCCTTGGGCTCAAGTGATCCTCCTGCCTCAGGCTCCCAAGCATTGGGACTACAGGTGCACACCACCATACCTGGCTAGTTTTTAAACATTTTGTACAGACAAGCTCTCGCTATGTTGCCCAGGCTGGTCTGGAACTCCTGGTTTCAAGTGATCCTCCGGCCTCAGCCTCCCACAGTGCTGAGACTATAGGCGTGAGCCACTGTGCCTGGCTTTCAAATTCTTATATACTGTAAAAGCATTGATTTAAGATATGAAAATTAGATTTGGCCATTATTTTTTCATCTGAATTTTTTATTTGGAGAGAAATAGAACTTAGCCATTGTGCTTATGTACATTGAAATAGCTGTCATATTTGGGAGAAAAATTTGCAATCAGAATTTTTATATTCAATCTTAACTCTCTCCTTTTTCCTTTTTTTAAAATGCTATCGAGTTAACTATAGACAGTTAGCGTTTGGCTTTGTTAGGGTAGGTAATTTAAACTTGTTAAGGAATAATTTAAATATTTTGCCTAACTTATCCCTAGGGTGGAGGATACTCATGGAGGGGAAATATATATGTCAATAAAATATTACTAAATCATAGATTCCAAAAACTGATGAAAGCCAACATAAATTTTCATCTTAGGTTGAAGGGAAACTTTAGGTTTAAAGGAGAGGAAAAACAGTATTTCACATCTCTTCAAATAGAAACAGTATCTTAGACTGCTTTGTTTTTAAGCATTTTGTTTCTTTGGAACCACAGCCTGTCATCTTTGAAGAAGTGAAATCACTGTGAGGTTAAGACGGTATCTTTGCCGCAGTTTGCACACAATCTCTGAGAAGCTAGCACAGAACTTCTTCCCAGTGAGGACAATGACCTTCAACCTTTAATTCAGACTAAGTAATATCTGCATAAAATTGGGTCATCTTCCTGCTCCTTAGATGCCCATTAGTTTGCTATTTGGGTCCAAAATGGACTGGCCTTTCTCTGCCCCCCAAATCACATTCTTTAGGTGAACCAGTTGCAGGCCCAGCGTTTGGAAAGAAAACCGAGAGTTCATAGTTTCATGTCTCACCATTTCACAGCCTGACCTGATTCCCACCCGGAGCACATTACAAAATCAAGAAGTTTTTAGAAACTGAAAAGTGGAAATAACCAGCTTTGTCCCTTGGTTTCTGGGCTGTACCTTGTTTAGTGCCACATCTTGGAGAAAGATCCTTACTTGTGGTTAGACGGGTTGACTCTAATTATTTGTAGCTCCATTCAGGGATTTCTTGGGGAATTTCACACTACTTTAGCTGTTTGGCAAAAGGGTGGAAAATCTCTTGAGTCTAAACTCCTATCCCAGATACGGCTTCTCCCTAGATACCTTTCTTTTTATCTCAATTTAACACTTGTTTTATGCTGCCTCTTATTATAGTAATTTATATGTTACCCTCACCTTGCTAGGCTTGCTGAAGGCAGATACTGGCTTATGGTGGTAATGGGTGCAGGCTCTGGGGTTGACTGCCCAGGTTTGAACCTCAGTCCTACCCCTTAACAGCCATGAGGATTTTGAAGTTATTTCACCTCTCTGTGCCTCTCATCTGTAAAATGAATGTGTTAATAGCATCTGTCTCCTGGGAGGTTGTAAGTATTAGTGAGGAAATCCACTGTCTGACACACAGTGAACAACAAATAATAACTCATTCACCCTTTGTTTTCCTAGCATCTGTTATTGTACCTTATGCATCCTACCTGCTTGATAAGTGTTTGCTAATTAATCTGAAAGAAAGATTGAGGAAATTACTAAATGATTATTCTACTTCTGGAATAATCTAGATAAAAGAACTGACTGCAAGTTAGAATCTTCTGCAGAAACATTATAAAAAGATAGATTCCTGGTGCATCACTGAAGTGGGTCTGGGAAAAACCTGAAATCTACATTTTTAACAAGGAGGGGAGGGTGGGGGGGCAGGTTCTTAGCAGCCAGCTTAGCACCCCAGAGTTTGGCAGGTTTTGCTAAGTGCTTGATATATGGTGGTGGTAAATGTCTGGTGCATTTTAAACACAGGGTTCTCAAAGGTTTAACATTAAAGGGATGCAAAAAAAAAAAGTCCCCAATTACTTAAGAACTTAAGATTTTCTAAGTAAAAACTTGGAAGAAAAAGCCCTTTTGAGTTTGTGTGTGGATAGATAAGGAGTTGCCAGACAGTTGATAAAGTAATCCATTTGTGTTAGGAGCCAGCAAGCAATTAGGGAGAGGAAAGAAGCCCAACATGACCTTTGGCCTGAGAGCAAACACAGCAGCAGAAAGCTGAGTGACACTGGCATGAAAGAACAGAGAAATCCATTCAGATCTGCTGTTTCAAAACTCTTGGCCGGTGGGAGTTTGAATCATGTAGGTGACCCACTTGCTGCCCCCAGATAGTCATCGTGGTGTTCGAAGGTGTCAGGTTCTGGGTTTGAATGCTCGCTCACATTCATTCCCCTTGCCCAGCTCTGGGGACGGAGAGCACTGGGCTGGGGTCAGATCTTTCTCCCCAGGTGATAGGGGATAGCCCCACAATCCCAAAACAGTTGGGCTGAGCTTCTGCCTCTCTGAATCCCATTACTCTCTGCTTCTACTTCTCCCTTTCTCAGAGAGATCAGCCTGCACTAATTGAGATGTAGTTGGCCTGAAAAATGGATGCATATGTTTTCTTCAGGAGCAGAGACCATTGTGGAGTTAAGACAACAGCTTTGGGCCTGCTACAGTGGTTCATGCCTGTAATCCTAGCACTCTGGGAGGCCGAGGCAGGAGGATCGCTTAAAGTCAGGAGTTTGAGGTTGCAGCGGGCAAGGATGATGCCACTGCGCTCTAAATGGGGTGACACAAGCAAGACTCTGTCTCAAAAAAAAGAAAAAAAAAAGACAACAGTTTTGCTGTGATTTGTAAATTTGCTGAGTTTATGAATAGTTGGGCATACCTGCTAGACTTTGATAAACGGATCTTTTCCTAGTATTTTAAAAAATCACAGTGGAGAGCATAGAATGCTTATAACGTCCAAACTGATCAATAAAAAAAGATAAATGGGCCGGGCGCGGTGGCTCACGCCTGTAATCCTAGCTATCTGGGAGGCCGAGGTGGGCGGATTGTTTGAGCTCAGGAGTTCTAGACCAGCCTGAGCAACAGTGAGACCCCGTCTCTACTAAAAATAGAAAGAAATTAATTGGACAACTAAAAATATATAGAAAATATTAGCCGGGCATGGTGGCGCATGCCTGTAGTCCCAGCTACTCGGGAGACTGAGGCAGGAGGATCGCTTGAGCCCAGGAGTTTGAGGTTGCTGTGAGCTAGGATGACGCCA
>CAUYRB010003454.1:0-20455 GCA_963574695.1 Propithecus perrieri
CTCGAACTCCTGAGCTCAAACGATCCGCCCGCCTCGGCCTCCCAGAGTGCTAGGATTACAGGCGTGAGCCACCGCGCCCTGCCTGAACTATAGGATTTTGAACCCGAATTGCTCATTTACGTGGCCCAAGGATGATGAAGAGGTGCTTTCCGTACCCGTGATTGCTGGAAAACTAGACCTAATTTGACTGTTTGCTCATCTATAAAATGAGTCACATCAGGCTGTGAAGGCAGCCAACAGGGTTCCTGTTCTAGGGATAAGGTGGGGATGGCAGGAGGTGGAGGAGCTGGTGTAGAACGTTGGCCAATACCATGAGTGTACACCGTACTGAGGGTATTTGGGGCGGCTCAGACCATGCCAACAGACACCTTTATTTTTTTTTGTTTTGTTTTGTTTTTTTGAGACAGGTCTTGCTCTGTCACTCCAGCTAGAGTGCAGTGGCATCATCGTAGCTCACTGCAGCCTGAAACTCCTGGGCTCAAGTGATCCTCCTGCCTCAGCCTCCCAAGTAGCTGGGACAACAGGCACCACCACGCCCAGCTAACTTTTCTATTTTTTGCAGAGATAGGGTCTCTCTCTTGCTAAAGGTTGGTCTCGAACCCCTAGGCTCAGACTATTCTCCTGCCCCGGCTTCCCAAAGTGCTAGGATTACTGGTGTGAGCTGCCACATCCAGCCCTTTATGTCTTTTGTTTTCACTCACATGCCTCCCCTGACCTCTGTCTCCACAGGGCCAAGTCTTCAAGGACCAGTGCAAGTGCCACTCGTAAAGATGCGTCCTCCGGGTACACTCAGCACATCTCTTCCTCCCTTGAAATCCTGTGGAAAGTGACCTTGAGTTCTTGTTGGCACTTGTCACTTTATACCTTTATTCTAATATTGTTATTTATCTCTCTGGAGCTCTTATACTAGAGAGTGAACTCCTGAAAGAGGATCTAGGCCTCTTCTTTTGTTTTATTGCTTTGTTTTGTTTGTCGTTGCCCGTCGCCCTAGGCACTAAGTGCGGTGCACGCGAGCGCAAGGCACTCAGAGTGAGTTTGCTCCATGAGGGTTGCTGTGGTATAAAGGGAAACTGCTGCTATGTCGGATCCTGGACAGGCAACATTTTGCTTTGGTTTGTGGGAGAAAATCTGCTAATGGTGATCGAGTCTCCAATGTGCTTTGGGGGCCGGGCGGGTCACTTCCACGCGTTATATACATGTGTACACACGCACATACTTCTTACGGTGATCTTTGAGGCACATGCTATTAACCCTGTCTTACCTTCCATGAAACTGAGGGGTTAAGGAGGTTTTCCAAGATCACACAAGCCACTCGCAGCTAGTGAGTGACTTTAGGTGCAGCCGTGCAAGCCTGTGGCCTTTCCCCCGTGCCGCCACGCTCCCTGTCCTCATCTCCGCCCACCGTAAAGGTTCTGCTGCAGCTTTCATGTCAAGCTTTGACCATCCTAGAACGGGGGCACTTAGGATAGCGCTGGCTGCCCTCGAGCACTCCTACACAGGTCCTCTGTATTTCACAACGCGGGAACCTTGGAAATATTCAGACTTAGCCCTAATATTCACAGAACCAAATGGAGGTCCAAATTCCATGTGTCTAGTCTATATAAATCAAGTAACAGTTAAGTAAAATATGGTCTCTCCTCCTGCTTGACAAATATATCTCTGTATTAGTAAAGGTTTTCCAGAGAAACAGAATAAATGGGAGATACCTAGCAACTACCTATCTGAGAGAGAAAGAGATCGGGATTTATCCTAAAGACTGAGCTCACGGGATTGCAGAGACGGGCGAGTCTGTAACTGCATGGTAGGCTGGCAGACGGGAGACCCAGGGAAGAGTGGATGTCACAGCTCGAGTTCAAAGGCAATCTGCTTACAGAATTCCCTCTTCCTCGTGGAACTGCAGTCTTTTTCTCTTAAAACCTCCGACTGATTGGACGAGGCCCACTCACGTTATGGAGGGGAATCTGCTCTACTCAAAGTCTACTGAATTAAATGTTAATCTCTTCCACAGAATACCTGGTCTGCCCAGGAACACTTGAGCAGGGACTTCGGGGTTTGTGGTCCTTGGAGCATGATCTGAAAGGGTCCATGGGCTCCAGGAGAGCACAAATGCACAGACTCCTCTCCGAAAGGCGAGGCCAGAGCAGGGCTCTTCGCTGTGTGAGAAAGGGGCGAGGCTGCTGCAGGACTCCAGGGAATGGAGCGTGGTGGTGCACCGTCGGCCTTCCTGCCAGGTGCGAGGACTGAGCTCAGAGAGCTTCGGTTACGAACCTCAGGGACTCAGCTCCTTCAGCACAGGGCAGGCACCACCATCGCCATTTTTGCAGGTCAAAAATGGTTGAATATTGGCAAATGTACACGGTTCAACATACTACAAAAGTTTTGTACTTAATGCTAACAATATCTTTATTATAAATATAGGCCAGTCTTTCAATTACACTCTCCGAAAAATAAAACAAAAGCAAAGTCTTAACAAAATTAGACCGAAGATGAAATGGAATTACTATGTAACCTGTCTTGAAGCTTAGTGAATGAAAAGGTAACTTTGGACCAATAGAGATGGAGTCAGAGACGTAAAAATGCAACTTCAGACTTGATCTGAACTTCTGTCTCTTACTTACTCTGGTCTTGGCGAGTTTCTGAGGGTGGTTGGGCCCACACAGGTGGATTTTGTTTAAGTGGCTGGAATGCTTGGGCTAGAAAGAAACAGGATGTAAGATGGTACTTGTGATAATATTGGGGTAAAGAAACAACAATGCTCTATAAATTATTTTAGAATGAATTATTTCATAACTCGTGACAAGAGATCTATTAATATAAGGTGGAAAGGGCAGATATGATTTCCACCCCAGTTTTTCAACGAAAGAGAAGGTAACTAACATGTGTGATAGGCGTCGTTCAAGGGACATCACTGATATGTCCTCCAGTCCTCAAAGCCAGCATGGCTACTCTGACCCTCCTCTCACAGATGAAACTAAGATCCTTTGTCAAGGTCACATAGCTGGTGAGTGGTCTCCCGAGCCAGAACCAGGTGCTTCCCATTGGCCTGTGTGACGTTATTCATGATGACTCAACCTCACGTGTTCCTTCTCTGCCTCAAATGCAGATGGCACGTGGCCACATCTGAAGTCAGAGTTTCACAGGCACATCCAGGAGAGGACAGTGCCTTGCCCACCTTTCTATTCCTGTGCCTGGAATATACAGCGCCAGATGCATAAATATGCTCAGTGAATGTCTGTTAGGTGAATGACCTTTTCAATGTATTAAAAATGACTTTTATAAACAAAATAATTTTATGTCTTTATGAATCATTAAAACCTAAGTTCTCTGGGGCGTCAGCTGGCTACGAAAATAAACTTTCTTCGAGTGAAAGAACATTGTATAAGAATTATAAGAACTCAGTGCCAACCCTAGCGCCACCCTTTATTAGCTGTGAAACCCTGATTTGCTAATTGTTAAATGTAGGGGCTGGTCGAGTTGGCATGTGCAGTAACTCCCAGGTCTCGGATGCTACGCTTCTTGCAGCAAGACTGAGTATGAGGACTTTCATTGCCAGTTCAGGACATTTTACCTAAGAAAATACTTTGTTGTGGCCCGGAGCAATGAGCTGAGCAGTATAAAGCAGTATTTTTACTTAGGCCAACTCAGAAGCAGCTTTTGTTTCAATAAGGAAAGACATTTGAGGGGCATCTGCACACAAAAGATGTGGTAAGAAGATCACCAGTATTAAGGAGCTTAAACCTCCACTAACCTGTATAAACCAGTCCAACTAGATGTCTCAGCTAAACCAAAGAAAGAAACCCTTACAACGACTAGAAAACCAACGCGAAATCTTCTAAAGTTCTTTGAGTAAGAACATTTTGTGATCTGAACCTGGAAGTTTAGAATACCGCCGAAGTAGATGGCTGAATGAGGCACGTTCCTGACAGAGTACAAATAGTTGTAAGAGATCATTTTTCAATTTTTACTTATTCTTTTGTCAGTACCCAGGTCTCAGCCCTATGAGGAAGGTGTTCCAGAGAGATGCACTCAGGAAATGATTGAGAACTAATCAAGCAAGCTGTACTAATCAAATACCTTAGGCTACGGACAAACTGAGGGGAAAAATTCAAATTTTAGGAAAATTTATAAAAGAAGTTGAAGAGGCCATATGGTCTGTGTATACACATATATATACGCACATGTATGCATACGCGTATCATGACATATGTGTGACATGAGTTTGGAAAGAGGAACAAGAAGTGGGAGCCCCTGAAAAGGCTCCACTAGACTCAGGCTGGCTTTGCGAGCAGCAGGTTTCAAGTCCGAGACAGTCATTGGCAAAACTCTTCTGTCAAGAAGTAGAGAAATTTGAAGATGCCACGAGTTTTCTGAAAACCGTATTCTGTTTTCAACTTTTCTGTTAATTTATACATGTTACATGCCTAGCATTGCCCTGATCAACAGACAGTGGCCTGGCTATCACGAGTGACACCGGATTGGTTAATAAACCAGCTCCAGGATTAGCATTAAGATGGACACGAGAGCTGTAACTGGCGTTGACTCTTTCCATACGTGTGTGGCCTTTGCCACACAAAACCGTCACCTATTTTTAATATAAACTTCATCTGTATAAAACTATGATCGATTTTGCCATTTCTACAAACTGAAATGATCTGTATATGGTAATAACATTACTTTTTTAATGTCACAGCTAAAGAACCAGAGAGCCGGGAAAGAGCAGGAGCAAGTTACCTCTCCCTATATCCTTACCTATACGTGTGTGTGTCTGTGGGCTAGGAGTGTACCCGCTGCGCCACCTGCTCGTTTTTGTTTCATCTCTCTTATAAGGAAATTGAGGTGCAGAAAAGGGAAAATGGTTGTCTGACAAGGTCAAACTAGCAAACTGGTGGTTCCAGGACGGAACACAGGCTTTTTCACTCTGGAGCTTGGAGTCCTTCTCCCACCCCACGTGTGCTTCCTTTCCGTTATGTGCCGAGCAGGATCCTTGCTCTATATTGTCGTATTTTGTTCTCGCAGCAATGATTTGCAGTCGGCATTGTTAATCCCTTGGTCGCAAATGAGGAAGTAAAGCTCAGAGAGAAGTAACCTGCTCAATGTCACGCAGCCAGTAAATGGCAGGGAAAAATAATTCTCAGGTCCGTGTATTACCCTTGTATGACCATATTAAAAGCTACAGTGAAATGTCTAATCAAGTTTAACTGACTACATGTTTACCCTCTCGGTTAGAATAGTCATTATAACTCCCTGGTATGAAATACAATGCTTAAGAAATTTGAGAACATTTGTGAAAACCACATGCGACTTAATTTGCTAGTGTTTATTAACGGTCTCTGTCATCATTAGTAGCTAAAGAAACCACAAATTTTATTCTTTCAGTAAAGCTTAAATAATAATTTATTAATTTGTTCACTGTTCATCCTTTCTATGCATATTAGCTGACTTTTGTCCTATTCTTGCAAATCCTCAACTGTTTTAACTGGTGACCCGGTAAGCTGCTGTCTACTTATCTGATGATTCTCTCACCATTCTACTGGGAAGAAATAGAAAATCATTTTACAGTGGATGTGAGAACTCTGAATAAAATAGCATTTGCCAAAACAAAATAGCAATTACCAAAACAAAATTATATAACCTTTAGCCTTCTAGAGAAGTTCCTATTTTCCCATTAAAAGCAAAAAGTAACAGCCAAAATCAAATACATGTCAAGAGTGGGAGTGACAGGAGAGTATGAACCAATAAAAATCAGTAGAAAGGGGCTTTGTGCTCTAAAATAAAAATTTACTTTGCAGGGATGTTATCAGAAATAGTGGTGCTCCAATAGTGTCTTTAAAATTCTTTCTTTTCTTGTAAAATTGCGACTATAATTAGTTTTAGTATTTGCTTAAAATTTGGAAACATTGGAAAGAAAAAAACTGCACAGCAACTACAGGATGTCCTGTTACATTTATCTGGTTAGACAGACCCATGACTCACTATAACACTTGACACGTCGGAAATGGCTTTATTGTGCACGGTACGTTTGTCCTCATAAATATTAAACACGCAGATTTGAGGATAACCAGCTATATTTGTCCTAATATAAAGGCATCTGCTGTAATTCCTTTTGAAGTTCAAGAAACTGAACTGTAGACATGCAGACAGTGATAACTCAGAAAGTCTAAGGAGCTTCGGGTGACGCTTTGTACCAGAACTCTTGAAAGCCCTGGAAGTTCCCCTTTCTCAAGTTGATGATAATAATTGGGGTGAGGAAGACGTCCCGTGGCTGAATGTGTTTTACCATTGCTCTGCAAAGCTGGGGTAGCACTTGCTTAACGAAAAAGCCTCTTTAGCCTTGGAGCCACACAAAAGTGATGTGGTGCAAAAACTCACCAGTGATCTAGTAATAATTATAATATGATAATAAAAAGAGCAAATTCACAGAAAAAGGTATGGCAATACTTTCTCATTGTGGTAAAGCAAAACAAATTCCACGCATTCAATTTCTATCATCCTTTAAGAAACAAAACAAAATGAAGAACACATGGAGGAGTCTTCTTTTTTTCTCTTTTATTTCATTTTTTTAGAGACAGCATCTTGCCATGTTGCCCAGGCTGGTCTTGAACTCCTGGGCTGAAGTGATCCTCCAACCTCAGCCTCGGGAGTAGCTGGGACTCCAGGCACGCCCCGCCCCTGCACCCAGCTTCCTCTGTTTTTAATAGCAGTTGTTTACACTGTCTTATTCAGGGAGCCTAAAATGTCTCCAATGCACAAAAACTTCCCGGTCACATTACGTCAAATGATCTTTTTCTTGTCAGTGTACAGTTATTGCCAAACCACATCATTTTTGTAAAAAAAAGAAACAAATAATTTAATAAAGAAGGAAAATTTTCCTTAGTCCTGTCATTGGAGATGTTACATGATAAAATTTGGCCCCAGTTTCTTCCACTTTTCATCCTTACACAAACAGATATATTGGCCTAGTTGTACATGTGTGCAGGGTGTACGTGTGTGTACAGATGTGTTTGTGTAGAGCATGTGTGTAGAGGTGTATGAATGGTATCTGTAAATGTGTAGGAGTATGGTTTTTGTGTAATACAGGTACGTGTGCAGAGGGGTGTGTATGTAGCGGAGTGTGTGTACAGTGATATATATGCACACAGATATACGTGTGCAGGGCGTGAGCGTGTTGTAGGATACTTGTGTGTGGAAAGTGTGCATGTGTTCGGGGGTGTGTGTATGTAGGAGTATGTTGTGTGTAAGGGTGTTTGTATGTGTTTCTGCAGGAATGTTGGTGTGCAGGGATGGGGTTCATGCAGATACTTGTGTATGTGTGTGTGTGTGTGTGTGCGTGTGTGTGTGTGTGTGTGTGTGTGTAGGGAATGTAATATCTTAGGAAGGAGTTTTGAAAAATGGGTCAGCCATGGGGAGGGGTCGAGGATAAATTAGAAAATAAAGATGAGAGGTGATTGAGGCCAGATCTTCAGTGAGCAGTCTTCAATATGGTGGCAAGAAGTTGAGGCTTCATTGAATGAACAGTGGAGAGTCACTGCCGGTAGCTGGCAGGGCCAGGGAGAGGGAATGTGAGGAATTCGCTTTAGGGCATCACTGCAGTTGAAGAGGAGAAAGAGAAAGAAAAAAATGAAGGAATTTGCAAGGAATGCTTTGTTTTGATAGAGAAAAAGAAATTACAAATTCTTTTAATTTTTTTATTTTTTTGAGGTAGGGTCTTGCTTTGTTGCCCAGACTAGACTGCAGTGGTGTCATCATAGTTCACTGCAACCTCAAACTTCTGGGCTCAAGCAATCCTCCTGCCTCAACCTCCAGAGTAGCTGGGACTACAGGAACACGCCACCACGCCCACCTTGGCCTCCCAAAGTGCTAGTATTACAGGAATAAGCCACCGCACTCAGCTGGATCTATATGTTCTGCTGTAAACCTTTCAAACCATTCCTGCTGTGTCTAATCAGACTTCGAGTCTGAATGCCTCCAGGCTGCATGGAATAACCTCTCAGCATAGCTCAGATTGGAGGAGCTCCTGAAGGGAAGGAAACCCAGTGCCCTTTTATCCACGTGGGGCGTTGCATGCTGACCATCCCAGGTGGAGTATTGTCCACTCAAACTGCTTTTTCCTGCGATGGTGGGTGAGGGCTGGCGCACTGATATGTAGAGTGAATTGCAAATGCATCTCCCGGACGAAGAGCTGGGCTCCACAGCTGCATGCCAGTCCAGTGTGCAAAATACAGAAATAGGAAAGCATGGCAGCCAATGCGACCTATCACATCAGGACAAGGATGCGGTGGTTTGTCCACAGGAAGTGGGCTGCAGTTCCTCTGATTTTTAACTTATGTTCTTATACCAGTTACTTCATCCTTTACCCCACATTATGGACTGAACGTTTGTGTCATCCCAGGGTGCTGGAAACCAGTGAATGGAGTGTTAGGTGTGGGATGTGGATTAATGATTTTGTCACTTCAGATACATTCATGGGAGAAAGAATCTTAATGAGATACTCAAAGGTTAAAGAGTTTGGAGGTGCTGATTATTTGAAGCTGACACCGAAGCTGGATTATTCAACAGGCAGCCTACACAGGTGCATGGGGCACTAGCAAAACAGGGCAGGGTCAGAAAAAAAGGGGAAAAGGAAGGGAGGGAACACATTGCCTCAATCCGACAGTCAGAAAAGTCCAGGAGGAAGCTGTTTGGTTCCAGTATACGTGTATTTTTGTATTTTACAGCTCACTCGTCCATCCTTTTTGTTTTGCCTCACATGCAAAGAGTGCTGAGGAACACGCTGGAAGAGTGGGGATCGGGAGACCCGAGACCAGTGTCATCAGGTCGGGGAGAGAGGCCAGATGTCCCACCGGTTTGACCTGGGCAGACACGGTTATGTTGATGAAGGTCACTCCTGACTTTGGAGCATTTTAAAGTAGAACTTTACACCTGGAGTAAAGGTTTGCAAAGATCTGAAATGCCTCACTGTCTCCCAGCCTTTGGGAAATTAAATAGTCACTTGCTGTATGCTGTGATCCTTGTCCAACTTGCCTGTCTAAACATCTCGGGCGTGTCTGCTCACATAACCATTAATGTCAGAGACTATTCCTTGGAACACTTTTTGGGGAAAAGCTACTCAGGAGACTGAGGCAGGAGGATCACTTGAGCCCAGGAGTTTGAGGTTGTTGTGGAGCTAGGCTGACGCCACGGCACTCACTGTAGCCTGGGCAACAAAGTGAGACTGTGTCTCAAAAAAAAAAAGAAAAAAATCTACGTTTCACATAAAATAAAGGAGTGAAGGAAGCACCAATTATATAGACGTTCCTGGGTAGGTGGAAGAATGTCTGATTCTGTCTTGTTTATCTTACAGTTCTGTTATCTGTAAGATAAACTTGTAATTCACTATTTGTGTGGAATTGAACAGGCTTTCGTTTTAGGTGCTAGACATGCATGTAATTTGTTTGTCCTTGCTTATGTGAGAGGTTAGCAAGGAATTTCCTTAATGAATGATCTATAGGGCCGGCTCTTCACAGGTGCCTGAGGCTTTTACTTTCCCTTTTGCATAAGGATTGGGAGTGGGGGGTGGTCCTGAAACTTCAGATTTTCTTTTTACAATGAAATGGACCATTTGGTTGTTTCCAGATACCAGCTGTTGAGCACCATATAGATGCATCCTAAGAGCTTGACATCTCTCTCCCTGTGTCTCACCACTTACCTGGTCTTCTAACTCCTTAAAAGAAGTGCCCAGACACCTTGGCCATTTGTTTAAGGACCCCGGCGTGCACACCAAGACCCTTGATTCCACCCATCTGGGAGGTTTTCAGACCTTCTACTCTGTGGCTGGGCCTTTTGGATTTGTTTGCAGGCACCATTTGGGGGTGGAAGTTACGGTTGAGTGGAACTAGGGAACCTGGGGGATTCATTCCCCTTTGGATTAGGAGATTTTGGTTCTCATTTGAGAATGTGGTTCTCGTTTGGTTGGTTCCCATTTGTTGGAAGACCTCGGCATTATTGTTTCATTGTCTGTGTTTGTTGTTTGTGAGTTTTGTTTCAACATAGGGAAGCTCCATCTGAAAGGTTCTTGGGGAGAATCTTGGCCAAATGGCCAATTTATAGCTGTAAGTCCACGTCTAAAAGATAACGGTGTTATTGTAATCCAATGTATGTGCTGGAGTGTGAGGAGAAGTGGCTGTTGAATGAAACCTTAAATTATTATACTATCTTACAACTGGAATTATTTTGTCAAAAGTCAGGTAGATGGGATGGGATCCCATATGTACAATCTTCCATGCAGTTGCATAATAAAGAGGCTAAAAGGCCGGGTGATAAAATTAGGGAGGGATTAACCAGGTTGGATGGCACGAGCTCTTTCCCCGCTGCCCCGACCACTGTGGGCCTTCGTGATGCTTTGTTTTAGTTGGACAGTCGGATTGCCCTGGTCTGCACCAGTTCTAAGGCAGCTGCTGGGTGCCCACTGAGGCAAAGTGCTGCACAGAACCATGGCCCTGGAGGTGAACCCAGCAGGAGGCGACTGGAGTGCATGGCCCACCACCCAGCTGTGTGTGGTGAGGAGGAAATGGGGGTGGGAGGGAGCACCTGACCCCCTCCCCCACTGGCACACATGTGTGATGCAGTGGGGAGGTGCTGGTGCCCACCGGGCTCCCTGAGGGAGGAACAGCCATGACACCCACCACAGCTGGGGCGATCCACAGGAAGGCACCGTGGGCTTGGCCGTGCTTGAGCTCACGCTGATGGGGCCCCTTCTCGGTACCATGAGAGGGGCTAGGGAGGGCATGACTGGAACTAATTTTTCAGTCCCATGCCCACTAGGTTATGACTCCCCAGGCTGGGGATGGTCTCTCCTAAGACCTGTCAGGGAACACAATTTGGCCAGCGGGCATCCATAGCTGGGGCAGGGCAATTTCCATTATGCAATATCAGGCAGGTGCTTATGCACAAGGCCAGCCAATGGAGTCCTTTGTGACAGTCAAAAGGAAAGGGCAGAAAAAGTTGCCCCTGGTTGATGTACGATAAGTGTGCTTTTTGTAAAAAGGAAGGACATTGGAACAAACACTGCCCAAAATTGCAAAGGGCTCCAGGTAACAAGAAACCCCCGGAGAGGGGGTTGAGAGCAAATGTTTTTTCAAGTCCAGGACTCAGATGACGAAGGAAGGAACCCGGGGCCACCTGTCTCACCAGTGGCTCCAATCCAAATATTCCCCACAGGAGTCCCCGGTGAAATTAACAGTGGGGATTCGATTGGTGCCAAACCATGTGGACAGAAGCAGTCTGGACCCCCTGTTTTGGCTGTGGCCCTGGCCTCTGGCACCAGCCACACACAGCTCTTTGCCAGCCAGGCAGGGGGGAGTGGGGAGGAGGGCAGGCAGCGGTGAGGCAGCTGTAGGTGAGCAGTGGCTGAGAAACCTACCCCAGCGGGCCCAGGGGGCAAACCCTGGAGAGCCACAGCCAGAGCTGGAACAGCTCCCACTGCTGCTTCCACCTCCGAATCCAGCAGACCTGGGTGAGCATTGAGAGCACCAGGAGCTGTTCCAGAAGTGGCAGAAGCTCACCTCCGGGGAAGCCACCAAGATCCTGCTGGGTGAATACCAGGGCCTGGTGAAGCATACAAGAGACTGCCATTGTGAAGCAGTTTGCTTTGAAGTTCAGGCCTCACCAGACCTGCACGTCACTGCAGCATTTGCAATTTGCAAGAAGAAGAAAGCTACCAAAAAGTAAGGCCATATAGGCCAATGGGGCCCTGGGACATGCAGAAAGAATTTAATTCCCCATACTAATGCGTATAGATTCATGCAGGATCTACGTGCCATTAATGATGTTGTACAAGTAACTATGAAAGGTACTCAATCACATTTGAATGGCAGGTACTTGGGACTAGGGCGGCCTCATGGCTCTGCTGTACTGTGTTGCCTCATGGGTTTAAAAGGGCTCTCCTGCCCTGTTTGATGGGAGCTTAGTGGGGGACTTGTGAAACCTGCAATTGGACAGATTTGCAAACAGCAGGTTACTTATCTGGGATTCCAAATTAGCAAGGGAACCCGTGGCAGCTGTGTGGGTTCTTAGGAATGGCAGGGTTCTGTCACATCTGGATCCCAAACTTTAAACTAATAGCAAAGCCCTTATATGGGGCCCTTAAAGGGACAGATGTGGATCTGGACCACAGACTGTCAAAATGCCTTAAAAAAAACCCCAGAACACTAAAGCAGAGCCTTATGATTGCCCCTGTTTTGGGGTTGCCTGACTTGCAGAAAGAATTTAAATTGTATGTTCATGATAAACGAGACATGAGCCTTGGAGTCTTCGTAGAGATACCGGGAGACATCCCACAGCCAGTGGTATGCTTGTCAAAGCCACTGGACAACACTGTGAGAGGGTGGCCTCCTTGCCTCCAGACAATAGAAGCTACTTGTGAGTTGTTATTACAGACTGTGTCTATTCTCAGTCCTGCCACCCTGTTATCAGCTGAAGAGAATGAGCCTTCACAGCATGAGTGTTTAGAGGTTCTGGAGGCTGTCTATTCTAGCAGGATGGATCTGTCAGATCAGCCGATGCCAGAGGAAGATTGGGATCTTTTCACCAACAGGAGCAGCTTTATGAACAACGAAGGGCAGGATATGTGGCAGTCATGGAACGAGCTCTAAGCTGGGACTTCAGCCCAGGAAGTTGAGCTAATTGCTTTAACCGGAGATCTTCAGTTATGCAGAGGAAAAAAAAGTAAACATTTATATGGGTACTAAATATGGTTTTGTGGTTGTGCAGACTCATGGTGCCATTTGGAAGGAAAGGGGGCTCCTGATGGTAGGAAATAAGGATATTTAGCAAGCACTGAAATGATGGCCCTGATACAGGCCATGGCTGAGCCCAAGTGGGTGGCCATCAGGCACTGTCCTGGTCTCGAAAAAAGGGAGACATTTATGTTGCAAAAAGAAATCAGGACACTGAAGGCGATCTCGTGGCCTTGAAACCCTAACTAGATTTAGATCCCCTTTAAAACTAAAGACTAGGGCTCTGACATTTGGGATGACACAGCTAAATGGAGACAGAATTCTCATGGATTCATTCTCTTACCCGAAGCCTTGATTCAGCCTCTTATGAGGCGCCTACATGAATGCACACATTAGGGGTGTGATACCTTAATGGATGTGGTGGGACCTCATTTAAGATGACCCCATTTGCAACAAACTATGTGCTAGAAACAATCCAAAGACAGAAAAGTGACCTGATGCACAGGGAACCGAACATGTGGGGACTCACCCTACCTGTCCTAGTAGATACCGTTTCAGGCTGGGTAGAGGCTTATCCTACCTGAATGGAGGAGAGAGCATCTGAAGTTACCAGAATCCTTCTGAAGGAACTCACTCCAAGATGGGCTCCTACCAGGAGCTGCTGGCCCAGGACAGGGCTTTCACCAAGTTCCTGCATGCATATGCCAGCAAGGAGCAGGAACAGGCCTTGGAGAATGACCAGATGATGGGCATCAGGGAAAGAGGCCAAGCAGATGGAGGGTGGCATGCTGGTGATGGATGCGGTGGGCAGGCAGCTGTAGACACAGTGCAGCAGCTCCTCTTACTACAGTGGGGATGTCACCAGGCACCACAACAGCATGGCTGAGCTTCAGAAAGCTGGGGACAAGAAAGAAGAGATGTGGATGTTAATGGAGGCAGACAATGCTCAGACAGGGAAGGTCAAGCTGTCCATGTCCTGGGACTACATGAAGGCCACTGGACTGTTCATCTCCTTCCTGAGTATCTTCCTCTTCTTATGTAACCACATTGCTGCCCTAACTTCTAACTATTGGCTCAGTCTCTGGACTGATGGCCCCATTGTCAACAGGACCTAGGAGCATGCTAAAGTCCACCTGAGCATCTGTGAAGCCCTGGGCATTTCACAAGGTATCACCGTGTTTGGCCACTCTATGGCAGTGTCAATCTGGGTGGGGGGAAAATCTTTCCTTCCCACTGTCTACACCTGGATCTGTTGCACAATGTCTTGTGGTCACCCACAGGAGCTTCCTCAAGCAGACCCCCAGTGGGAACCTGGTGAACTGTTTCTCCAAGGAGCTAGACATGGTGGACTCAATGATCCCACCAGTCATCAAGATGTTCATGGGCTCCTTTCCTCCTTACAGAATGATAATGGACCCTCCTTTGTATTGGAGGTAACCCAGCAAGCAGGCAAAGCCCTACATTTAGAATGGAAAGTGCATGCATCAGGATGCAGGACACCCATCTAAAGTGGGATAGGGTATTGCCAATTGCCCTCCTCCAGATAAGGGTAGCCCCTAGAAGCAGGCTTAAGCTAAACCCCTGAGAAATAGTTTATGAGAGACCCTTGCTAGCATCCAAGGTAAGTATGGTAATATAACCATGAGTAAAGAAAGCAGAGTAAAGCAATATGTCAAACAAATGGGACAGATACTAACCACTGTGCATGAGTTTGCCTCTTTCAGGTCCCTGCCTCAGTTGAAAGCAGAGAAGTGGAAGGGACCCTATGAAGTGCCTGTAACAACTCATGCCTCATTGAAATTGTCAGGAGTAAAAGCCTTGGGTCCCTCATACCAGAGTAAAGAAGTGTCCCATGGAAGAAGAGAACCCAAGCTCCCAGTGGCTGGGCCAGCCTTTAGGCAATCTAAAGTATCTGTTGAAGAAGAAGGAAAAATGAAAATGTTGGGATTTTTGCTAACGTTTCTTTGGGTATTTGTTCTGTCTACAGGATAGGGAGACAACTCCTTAGTAAGGATTTCCCCCGGCTATCACCTCTTCTGCTGATCTGTCTCACTGCTGGGTTTGTCATCCTGAATCTTGTTCAGTGCAAGTATTCCTGTATATGATTTCTGAATTTGCAGAAGCTGGTCTCCTGGATCACCTACATCGTGCAACTAATAGCTCTGCACTCAGAGGTCCCAGGTTTCTTTCTTACCCAGCCCTGTATCAGACTTTGTGTGCAAGGCAATACTGGTGTCTTAGATACCAAGTGGGATAAAATCTCTCTTATCAGGTATCATCCTCCATTTCGCCTTGTTGGTCCTCATGGTTGCAGTTGTTGCTTATGCCCTTTTTGACCTGGTAATCTGTTGCATTTTTTATTTTTGAAAATCTTCTGCCAAAGTTTTGCAATGGCATAAATAAGTATAAACTTTCCATCTGAAACATCAACCCCATTCAGCAGGAAGTAGCCCGATGACTATGTCGCCCCTTCTCCCATAGATACGGAAGGATAAAATTGACAATGAGGAATATGTAACAGAGGGAAAGGCCTGAAAGGGGGTAAAATGTTTTACAAGTTTTCTCTTTAAAACACACCCCTACTTTTTCTGTGAATTAAAACCTGAGTCCCTGCCCTAGGCCAGTAATCAGAGAGGCAGGGGAGTGTCCTTTGTTCTTTGTATCACAGGAGATGGCTCAACAGAATTGTCCAGGCAGAGGTCATGAGATTGTCTTCACCGGAGATGCTATAGTTAAACAGCACTAGCCTGAAGCTGAAAACTCCCTTTAAAAGCTCTGTATTTCTGCTTATAGAGAGGATGGTGGTACTTTAAGATGAGAGTCTACCATCCTCCTCATTTGCTGGCAAATTAATACACTTCTCTTTTCTTCTCCTCAAACCACTTGTCCTTGTTCTTCTGTTGCAGGTTTAGGGACAAGTGCTGAACTTTTGGTAGCAGTTTCTTCATTGGTGGCCCTCATCTACATTTTACAAATGCCAGGCTATTGTGTTGTGTTAAGTAAATCCTGAGAGTTCATTTGTGTGAACTCCTGGTTGGATACTCAGAATAATATAAAGAGAAGCAGTCTGGGGTCTTGAGGGTGGGTGATGAGGGAGTCACTGAGACATGCACAGTCCTTGGAGCCTCCCTCAGGGTTTGTGCAGCCCCTGCCCATTTGGGGCTCTTATTCTAGCATTTTCTGTTGAAACTCAGAAGAATAGCAGAGCCGGTGTCCTTCTAGGGGCTCAGATAAGTAGGGCATGGAAATAGAGGAAGATGGAGGTGTTGAAAGAAAAACATAGACAAATTAAATTTTAACAGAGTTTGAGCAAAGAGTGATTTGCAAATTGGGCAGTCCCCAAAGGAGAACAGGTTCAGAGACCCCAGTGCTGCCACCTGCTTGAAGAAGATTTATGGACAGAAAAGGGAAATGAAATATGAAGCAGCTGGATTGGTTACAGGTCAGCGTTTGCCTTATTTGAGCACAGTTTGGACTGTTGGCTGCCTTTGGCTAAAACTCAGTGATTGATGCAAGGGTGGGTTACAGCCTGTTTACACATACAGTTAGGTTACAGTTCACTGTGGACAGGCAAACCTTTAGGCCAAACTTAAAATATATAAGGAGGCAGATTTAGGCTAAACTTAATTTGACTGAGGGAAAAGGGAATGAAATAGATGGAAGACAAAGATACAGAATCAGCAAGTTCGTTGTCTGTAAGGCAAAGCCTACAGAAGCCACTTTGTGTGGCACAAATAATTCCGAGTGTGTTGCAAACAACTGGAAAGAAAAGAAAAAAGATCAACAACTACAATAGAAGGAACCTTCTCCAAGGGTGGAGAAGGCCCGGGGGGTTCTTCTGGACAATTCGGTGCGAATGGATTGGGGTGGCCTCACACGATTAGAAAACACCAGGATTATCATCGCCAGCGATAAAGGAAATAATTACTCTAATCGATTGGTTTGCGTAAAGCTTTTGACACTCCCCTAGTAATCAAAAACAGGATCATAGGTAATTTAATGTATAAAAACAAAACGATGACAAAACATAGTCCTGTTGATAAAATCATTTTTGTCCCAACGTCATTGCAGACCAGGCATTTGAAAAACATCATAAACTGTGTAAACAGTCATTTAAAGTGCTCCTGGGGAGCAGGCGTTCGGATTAGAGCACTTTGGAGTAAAACAGCAATTTAGAACTGCGGCAGCTTGCTCAGAAGTTCCAATGCAGCCAAGAGCGCTCAGTCGCCGTCGGGCAAATCCAGACCTGCCCTGACTTCAGCCGGGACCGCGCGCAGGCGCGTGCGGGAGCCGTCCCGCAAAGCCACCGGGGCTGCGGCCGGCACAGGACCGCCCTGCCCTTCGCCCGGGACCAGCTGCGCTTGGTGGGCGGAGTCGTCTCCTCTCCCGCTTCCTCAGAGCTCCCCTGAGTTCACATTCACCGGGAACAACAGCGCCTGGTCCCGCGAGTCGCAATGGCGAGCTCGTGAGGATGCCCAGAATACCGTGATACCCCACTGGGGTTTCCCTTTGAACTCGTGCGAGGGTCTGAGACCGAGAACAGCAGACAACGGCACTCAGAAACCCGCGCTTTTCTCCGGTGGCCCCCACCGCGTCCCCTGAAGCCATCAGAGGCTTCCCCGGAGAAAGAGAAAGGGCGGCAGTGGGAGCCACTGTCTCTCTCCGTCCTCACCATCTCTCCGGCCCTGCCCCGGCGTGCTCAGGGCTCGGCCCGAGGCCGCGAGATTAAGAACAGACTGTCATTACCCCTTGGTTGAACACACCGCTGCACATTCCACGTACGTGTGCGTGCGTGCGTGCGGTTTACTCTAGTTGTACAAAAGAGCGTGCATTCCTGTATCTCGAGAATATTCTGTATCTGCACAGGGAGACCGTGGAGACAGACGCTGGATGGGAAGGAGAAAGGGATCATTTATTTCTTGCTCGGAGGACTCCACTCAGGACCTTTCCTGAGACCGGCTCTGATGGAAGTGCAGTGCTGGGCGTCGGGGACAAAAAGGTGACCCCCTAGCTCTACCTGGCAAGGAAGCCAGCTCTTCCTCCACCAAAAGAAAGTCCCCGCGAGGAATAGGTTAAATGTGCGCATTAGATAAGGTAAAGACCAGACAGGTGCGCTGCCACATTACAGGTCTACGTAGACAGGTGCGCAACACATTTGTGGCGAGGTTAGGAGAATAAAGGTAGGGTAATTATGGCTTTTAGCTTTTAGCTGGAAGTCGAAGAGCATTTTGGGATTTTTGTTTTTAAGAAGACTACTGGACGCAGTGGCGCGCGCCTGTAGTCCCAGCTGCTGGGGAGGCTGAGGCAGGAGGATGCTTAATCCCTGTAGTTCGAGTCCAGCCTGGGACTCTTCTCTAATTAAAAAAAAAAAATCAAATAAACTCGCAAGGTAATTAATATCAGATTTTAGAGACGAAGCTTGAAATCTAAAAGGTAATTTAATAACCAAAATGGCACCATCTTAATTATTAATGGGAACAAAACAAAACTGGGGGGGGCAATGAATTTGATAGATCTTTAAAAGCCAGCATAATCTTCCTTGAGGTTAGAGTATTCTCAGCCTCCGCATCGCTTTTATTTTGCATCTCCCCAGAGCAGGGAGGGGCGTGGCGCTAGGTCTTCTCAGTGCCTGGGGTGGGGGTGGAGGTTTCCGGGAAGGTGGATCTAATTTTACTTTCCCAAAGGGTCAGCTATTGGAGAAAAAACTCCCTTTATTAGCATATAAATCCTTCGTTGTTCCCGGCGTTTAGCAGCGATTACCACGTCTGCCTACTGGGTTTGTGACGGGAGGAAGGGGGCTTGCAGCGCAAAGAAAGGCCGGACCGACCCGGGAGAGCAGCGCGGAATCCGACGGCCTTGCCCGCTCCGGGCTGGGCGTCTTATCAGGTCTAACGAGAACCCGCCAGTTGTCCGCCAGCTGGTCACTCCGGAGGAAGCCGGGGAACAGAGAAGTGAGAACGTTTCGGCCGCGTAGCTAAGTGCACAGCCACCCTGACCGTGGCCGGAAAACCGCGAATGGAAAAAGAAAAACTGCCCTGAGAAACCCTTTGAGAACTTGCAGTAAGTGCACAGTATCAGCAGCAGAGCTTAGTGTCCTTACCTGAATTAAAACACAGGCACACACACTTTTTTTTTTTAATTGCAGAGACCTCTCTCGAGTCCTAGCCCAAGGTTCTGAGTCTTCCAAAGGGCTTAGTTGAGGAAGGGAGGATTTGTTAAGTTCTCTTCGGCTTGGTTTCTTAGGAGACCGTGAATGAGTGAGCTCAGTGAATGCGGTTTAGCAGGGAAGGATCCGGATCCTACAGCGGAATCACGTCCTACTTATGGGGCTCCTCTGGTCCTGGGCGACCCTGTCAATTACGTGACAGCTCTGAGCTCAGTTTCCTCCTCTGCAAACTGTAGCCAACGGCGGCAGGTCTCCTCCAGTCTGTTGTGAATAGTAAATGAGATTAGGTCCATGGAAATCATTTTGCACACCCATAAAGCACCATTTCAATCTTTGACTAACCAGTAACTAAAGAATCACTCACACAGAAATGTCTAACTTTCCCCTCTCTTCTCTCACTTCTTCTTTTTCATAGAATCAAGTCACACATTTTGTCATTAAATTAAATCCATAAAACATCTAGTGAGTTCTATGTAGGGCACTGAGCTAACACCATCAAGAACCTCATCATCCAGTTGGGGAAAAACACATAAAACACACTGGAAGTTTTGAAATGGTACTCACGCCAGATTATACAAGAACGATGGACGAGCTCTCTCCCTAGCGTGTGGTGAATCACTTATTAGTCTGCTAGAGCTGTCATAACAAAGTACCACAGACTGGGTGGGCTAAGGATCAGAAATTCATTTTCTCACAGTTCCTGAGGCCAGAAGTCTGAGATGAAGGTGTCAGCAAGATTGGTTTCTCCTGGGCCTCTCTCCTTGGCTTACAGATGTCCATCTTCCTCCTGTGCCGTCAGATGGTCTTTCGCCTGCGTGCACATCCCCGCTATCTCCCCACGTATTCAAACTTCCTCTCCTTATAAGGACAGCAGTCATATTGGATTAGAGCCCACCTTGTGACCTCATTTTAACTTACTTAGCTCTTTAAAGACTCTATCTTCAATTACAGTTATTCTAAGATCCTGGGGGTTAGAGCTTCAACATACAAACGTTTAGGAAGGCACAATTCAGTCTGTAATAGTTACCAAATAATGGTGTAGACCAGAGGCCTGTTGGGGAGTCTTTACTGGGCTGCAAACGGGCTTCTTACTGGAGGCTCGGAGAGATCCGAACATTCAGATTTTTCTTTGGTTTTTTTGGTGGTAGGCTGCGTACAAATTAGTGCTATTTAAATAATTTGCTATCTTCTAGTTAAATAACTTCAATAAAATTCCTGGTTTATTTTGATGTCTACAGGCTGTTGTATCAAATATTCAAATCGAATAAAAATATTCAAATAGTCTTTTGAATAAACTACTTCTCTTGTGAAAAACAATACGTTCATTGCAACTTCATTGTTTTTTTTTTTTTTTTTTTTGAGACAGAGTCTCACTCTGTTGCCCAGGCTAGAGTGCCGTGGTGTCATTCTAGCTCACAGCAACCTCAAACTCCTAGGCTCAAGCAATCCTCCTGCCTCAGCCTCCTGAGTAGCTGGGACTACAGGCATGTGCCACCATGCCCGGCTAATTTTTTCTATGTATTTTTAGTTGTCTGATTAATTTCTTTCCATTTTTAGTAGAGACAGGGTCTTGCTC
>CAUYRB010003455.1:0-27600 GCA_963574695.1 Propithecus perrieri
GAGTCAAAAAGACACATTCCCTGGCTGGGCACGGTGGCGCACGCCTGTAGTCCCAGCTACTTTGAGGTTGAGGAAGGAGGATCGCTTGAGCCCAGGAGTGTGAGGTTGTTGTGAGCTAGGCTGACGCCACGGCACTCACTCTAGCCCCGGCAAAAGAGTGAGACTCTGTCTCAAAAAAAAAAAAAAAAAAGACACATTCCCTGGATCTCAAATAGATTCAGTAAACTTATGACAATATCTGAGTATTTATGATTTAGCAAAGTCATTATGTGATTCCAATGGACATAAATGTTACAGTCATTGGCAATTTGGCTCAATAGCTCCAATTCAAAGATTTTGTAGCTTTTTGAAGAAAATGAATCGTGGCAACTGACCGTAATAACTTTAGCTTCTAAAGGATTAAAATTTAATATTTAAAATGCTGATGTAGAAACTGTTTATATAGTGATTTTCATTTTCTTTTACTTTTCCTAAAAATTCAGTTTGTACTAGAGCAAAATTAATACGTTATCGTGAACCGTATTATCAAAAAACAACTTGGGCCATGTGGATTTGTAGCAGACAGTAAATTTTTAATAAGGGAATGCCCCATACAGTCTCTAGTTATTAAATATAAACCATTAAATGTTTTCAATATCCTCCCTGCTTATTCTCAGTGTTAGTGTCTAGGTAGTGTGCTGTGACACAGACAAAAAAATTTAATGCCGTTATTTTCACGTAAAAGTCAGGGAGATGTATTCCAGAGCAAGATAATTTCATTAGCCAAACAAGATATTAAATGCAGAGTGACTTGGCTTAGAAATTGGATTATTTTTCTTTGCACATTAAAAACTTGTTCAAATATGATCCACCAGTTAAAATGAATATGGTTAAATTCCAAATTATTTTTTTCTCTACTGTCAGCTTTTGTGGAATATACTGGCAATGGAATGACCCAATTTGAGAAAGCTCTATCCTTCCGAATAATAACTTAAATTATGGTAAGACATTTCTGAAGGAAAAAAAGTATACTTCAGCATTTAAATCTCCAGTGCAATTAAAGGATCCAACGGTTTATTTGACTTTTAAGTTCTATTCTATTAATGAATTGATAAATGCTGATGAGACAAGACTTGACCATGTTCCCAACCATTGGGATCACTAGAAATCAGATTTTTCCATAAATCAGATCTACATAGGAGGCTGACTTCCATCTACTGTGAAAAGATTTAGCATGTATACAATTTGGATGTTTTTATGGTACATTCGATACTGTTAAAATGTTCATAACTACCAAGAGCACTACAGGTGATAAACAGTGGCTGACAAAAAAATGACAAACTGGTTATTTCATAGTATATTGGGCAGAGTATTAGAGGAGACATGAGGTCAAGTTTGGTCTTGGCCTTACTAATGACCAGACTTGGCCTCTTAATTAATTATTTTATGTGAGTGTTTACTCAGGTGAAAAATGGTACAGAACACAAGGTGACATTTTATGATTTCCTTCATTTATTCAAGTATTTTTTCTTTCTTTTTTTTGTTACTCGATTTCAGAATATTACAGGAGTACAAATGTTTTGGTTACATAAATTGCTTTTGTATCATTTGAATCAATGTTATAAGTGTGCCCATCACCCAGATAGTGTGCCTTGGACCCATTAGGTGTGAATTTACCCATCCCCTCTGCCCCTTTCTCACTTGCTTGAATTCTTTCTTTTTTTTTATTTCAGTATATTATGGGGGTACAAACATTTTGGTTACAAGTAATGACTTTGTATACTGTGAAATACTACTCACCTGCTTGATTTCTGATGAATATTATTTCCATATGTGCACTTAAGTGTTGATCAATTAGTATCAATTTAACGGTGAGTACATGTGGTTTTTGTTTTCCCATTCTTGTGATATTTTGCTTAGAAGAATGGTTTCCAGTTCCATCCAGGTTAATACAGGAGGCATTAGTTCACCATTTTTTATGGCTGAGTAGTACTCCATGGTATACATATACCCCATTTTATTAATCCACTCATGCACTGATGGGCACTTGAGTTGTTGTTTCCACATCTTTGCAATTGTAAATTGTGCTTCTATAAACATTCAAGGGCAGGTGTCTTTTTTATAGAATGTCTTTTTTTCCTTTGGTTAAATACATCCAATAAAAGGCTGATAACTAGAATCTATAAAAAACTCAAGCAAATCACCAAGAAAAAAGTCAAACAACCCCATTAAAAAGTGGGCAAAAGACATGAACAGAAACTTTTCAAAAGAAGGTAGACTAATGGCCAACAAACATGAAAAAAATGCTCAACATCTCTAATCATCAGGGAAATGCAAATCAAAACCACAATGAGATATCACTTAGCTTCAGTGAGGATGGCTTTTATCAAAAAGTCCCAAAACAACAAATGCTGGCATGGATGCGGAGAGACAGAAACACTCATGTACTGTTGGTGGGACTGCAAACTATTTCAATAAGTATTTTTTAAATGGTTGTTTCTATCAGGAGGAATTTTTATGTTTCTAATACAAATTTCTTTAATAAAATGCTATAAAATTGTTCCATTGTGGCCAAATTATGTGGCTTTTTTTTGCTTGAGAAATAATAATATGTTTTATGCTAATGTCTCCTGTAGCATTTATAACCTCAAAAATGTGTATGTTTGTTTTGTTTCAGTGTTTATGATTCAAAGTTGCATTTCTGGTATTTAATTGTGGTGCTGTGGAAACTGGAGTTTTTTAGCTCAATACCTGCAGATTCTAATTTTCATGAATAGAACCTAAAGGGAACTCTGTGCATTCTTATCTTATAAACTGGCACTTCTGAGAGTATACACATCATACTAATTTCATTCCTTAAAATAATAAATAGTACTCAAGAAAATATATATACACTGAAAGTGTTTACTAGTCTTATAATTATAGTTTATTTTAAGTTATTATATTTATTAATAATGCAGAGATGGTATTTTATGACTTCCATTAGTATTTCTGAAGTTACCATTACAAATGAATTAAACTCCCCTTTGAGAATAATGGCGTATTGACTTTAAGCTCTAAGAATGATGGATTGTTTGACATATTACAAACTAATCATTCAAACCAAATTGCTTAAGCCTTAGGAATTGACAGTTACAATTGGAATTGATTATGTATTCATGGTTTTATTTGTTATGAAAAGCAAAAAAAGTTAGAGTTAAAATGTTACCTGAAATGGTGGGAATTCTATATGAATAACATTGCAGAGAAAAAATTCTGGAACTTCTTTAATGTATATCCATCCATTAAAAAAGAAATCTCTTTACAAAGTATGCCTATATTTTCCACATACCACAACAGGTTAATTCACAATTTCTTCCTTTTCTTTCTTTTTTAGTGGTATATTAAATATGACTCCAAAGTAACAAGTGCATAATAAATAAAATATAACCCGCAGATAACCTGCCTTCACCAATTTAGCAAATTTAGCATCAACTCTCAAATCCTAACTCTTCATTATTTCAATTAATTGCACTTTTAAACTTTTTTGTTTTGTTGAATTTTCTCTAAAATACAATAGATCAAGGTAGCAATTTTTAATATTCACAGTATAATCTGAAAGAGATACATTGCAGATAAAAACAATATAAAACTGACCTCACAATTATATTTCCCCTTGCCATAGGGACTAAATATGACTTGGGGACTAGTTGTGGCAACAGCAACATGAACATCTCCAAATGTCTGGTATTTCATTTTGTCCCAGAATCAACCCTGCTTTTTAAATATTTTGCAAATGAAAAACAAAATAGCAAAACCCAGTAAGTCATACAATTGGTTATAAAGGTATATAGCACCACTTTCCAAATTCATTGTCATTGTATCCTGAAGGAAAATCTCATTAGCTTTTTAATGTAATTTGAGGGATCATCTGTTTTGTGTCTTTCCATAACTTTTATGTGTTTAAATAATGTTTTAAAAATTTTGGCTATTTATTTTAAAATATTACTTTATTCAAATGCCATTTATAATGAGAAACAGTGTTTAATTTTACAATGTGTTAAAATACTATACATCCTAAATTTATGCCAAAATTGTTAACCTTGACCTCAGAGTGTTGTTATTAAAACATTCCCTAAATGACCTAACCTCTATTGAAGGATAACTTTTGGTATTTTATATGCTCAAAATGAAGGCAACAGTTGTTATTTTTCTAAAATCTAAAGGTACAGAAAGAACAAGACAACTTGCCAAAATATCACATAAAGTAGCAGTAAGTTCCAGCTTGTTGAAACTCTAATTAAGTCTTTCTTGAGGTAGCATTGGGTCTTACTTCAATACATTTAAAGGTTAGTGCTGAAAATGACCAAAAAAAAAAAAAAGAAATATTATAAAAAGTATAAAAAAATGGGGGAAATTAACATTTTTTCAATTTTAAAATAACATAAAAAGCAATATTCATATATTCATGTGTATTTTGTTAGTTGTATTGAGAAAAACAGTAATGGAAATGACACTACACTGGAAACCAAGCAAATTGAAGTTATTGCCTCTTGAACTCTGCTTGCTTATCCTTGGAATATAATGATGATTGTTAGAAAAGTGATACATCAGCATTAAGATATTTCTAACATATATATATATATGAAGTACAACAGAGGATTAATTTGTTTCCTCATAATTTTAGTCTTCATTTACATGTATGAGTTTCACCATAGAATGCATAAGGTAGTATATAGAATAATGGGGAACTGTGAAGTGAATAAGAGTTGAGTGGAAGGTATTAGATGCGGGTATCTTGAATTATAAGTAAAGGGGGAAGGGAATCAAAGCAATAAATGGAAACAGCTTTGTAAAAAAAATCATTTTGCAAAAATTCCACAAATTACAAAGAGAAAGGATTATAATTTGGTTAAAACTATAAAGATGTAGAGAAAAAAAAAACCTTATAAAAGAATGCTGTTTAATAGTGAGCCTCCCAAGTTTAAGGAGAGATATGACATAGGACTAATGGATTAGACCACTTATTTTAGGACAGTAGTGTTATTAACAAGCTAGGAATTTAGTGTTGACATAAAGAACTAATACTATAAATATAAAAAATGGAGAGTGACCTTTTCATGTATGAACAAACAAAAATAATGCCATAGAATGATATATCTGTAGTTTCCTAACAAATTATTTAAAAATATATCAATGGTAGGGAGGAAAAGCATTTTTGAGTTTCCCCTTAAAAAATCTCAGAAAGATTCCTAAATTCTCAAGATTAATAAAATAATTTAACACTCGATTACAGTGTCATCAGACTCTAATTTTCAATGTGGCTATCTACTTTCTCTATGTCGGGGCTTTCTATAATTCCTTTATCATAGTAGGTATATGAGAGCTTTTTAAAAACAGTCTTGGATTTGACCAACAATCAAATTATGAGTTTAATGCAAAGGAATGCATGATCCATGTTTTTATAAAATCAGTAAATGTACTCAGATAAAAAAGAATAACTCCTAAGGCAATTGATCAGAAAATCAGTGAGACAGAGCTATCTATTTACTTCATGTAAACCAGTTATATAATGTTATTTATAATGTCAGCAAACATTCAATTATGAATTGAAATATATGGTTATATTGAAGTTAGTGAACATGTGAGCCAGTATTATATGGAAATAATAAGTATTTTCAGTGATGGGTAAAGAAGAAATATTTTTAAAATATTTTATTTTTTCAGATCAGTTTTAGGTTTACAGTAAAACTGTGAGAAAGGTTTATAGATTACTCATATACTCCCTCCCATCACACATGTATAGCCTCCTTGGTTATCATCATACCCCACCACAGAGTACATTTATCACAGTTGACAAACCTACTTCATTATCATCCAGAATCCATAGTTTAAATTAGGGCTCACTCTTGGTGTTATATGTACATTCTATGGGTTTGGACAAATGTATAATGACATGTATCCACCATTATAGTATCATACCGAGTATTTTCACTGCTCTGTGTTTCTTCTGTTCTCTGCCAATTCATCCAACCTCAACCCCTGGCAACCACTGACCGTATTACTGTCTCTAAATGTTATGTAGTGGAAATCATACAGTATGTAGTCTTTTCAGATTGGCTTCCTTCATTTAATAATATGCATTTAAGATTCTTCCATATCTTTTCATGACTTGAGGACTGATGTCTTTAGCATAGAATAATATTCCGTTGTCTCAATGTGCCAGTTTATTTTTCAGTTCAGCTACTGAAGGACATCTTGGTTATTCCCAAGTATTGGCAACTGTGAATAAAGATGCTATAAACATCTGTATGCAGATTTTTGTGTAAACATGAGTTTTTAACTCTTTGGGGTAAATGTGATAACTGGATCATATGATAGAAATATATTTAATTTTATCGGAAGTTAAGCAGGGTCGGGCCTTATTAGTACTTGAATGGGAGAAATATGTTTAATTTTGTAAGAAACTGCCAAAATATCTTTAAAAGTGGCTATACAATTTTGCGTTCCCACCAACGGTGAATGAGAGTTTCTGTTGCTCTGCTTCCTGGCCAGCATTTGGTGTTGTCAGTGTTCAGCATTTTAGCCATTCTAATCAATGTGTATAGTACCTCACTGTTGTTTTAATTTTAATTTCCCTGATTGCATATTATGTGGAATGCTTTTCCATATACTTATTTGCCATCTGTATATCTTCCCTTGGTGAGTTGTTTCTTAAGATCTCTAGCCCATTTTCTTAATTGGATCATCTGTTGTAATTTCTTCTTTTTCATTCCTGATTGAGTTTATTAGAGTCCTTTCTTTTCTGCTTCTCATTAATCTAGCAAGAGGCATGTGAATTTGGTTTATTTTTTTCAAAGAACCAACTTTTTGTTTTATTAATCTTCCATATAATTTTTTTGTTATTGATTTAATTTAGTTCTGCTCTGATTTTTGTTATTTCTTTTCTTCTGCTGGGTTTGGGGTTGGTTTGCTACTAAGTGAAGTATCACAAGAATGGAAAAATAAGCACCACATGTACTCACCATCAAATTAGTATTAACTGATCAACACCTGTGTGCACATATAGTAATAACATTCATTGGGTGTTGGGCAGGTGGGAGGGGCAGGAGGGGATGGATATATACACACCTAATGGGTGCAGTGTGCACCCTCTAGGGGATGGACAGGCTTGAAGCTCTGACTTGGGTGGGGCAAAGGCAATATATGTAACCTAAACATTTGTACCCCCATAATATGCTGAAATAAAAAAAATGGATCATCTGCTTTCTTATTCTTGAGTTTTAAGAGCTTTTGTATCTTCTGAATAACAACCTTTTATCAGATGTGCCTTTTGTAAATATTTTCTCCTGATCTGTGGCTTTTCTTCTATTTTTCTTAACATTGTTTTTCATAGTACAAAAGTTTTTAATTATAATGAAGTCCAGATTATCAATCATTTTTTCCACAAATGGTGCTTTTTGTGTCATCTAGTTTTTCTCCTATGTTATTTTATAGGAGCTTTTTGGTTTTACATTTTGCATTTAGGTCTATAATCCTTTTTGAATTTTTTGTTAATGGTATAAGGTCTGTGTCTACACTTTTTTTATTTACATGGATTTTCTACTGTGTAGGGAGTCAGCACCCATAACTCCCACTTTGTTAAGGATAAACTGTATATTCATATGTATGTGTATTATTCTAATATTTTTATTATATATTTATTAAAGATCTTATATGCTGTTTCCAAGCCTCTATACAGCTGATCCCTCTATAGATTTATTGCTATTGAGTGGTATATTTTCTTGAATCTAGGTCACCTTTTTTTCTTTTTTGATTGCTTCTTATGTTTTTTATATTTCCAAAATTGTGGGGGGGGGGAAGAATTAAAAAAAAGATAATATTTGCTGCCAGAAAAATGTACACTCACTTCATTTTTATGATTGCTGGGATAGGGTCCAGAGTCAGTCTCCTTGTATTTATAGTTAAGCTCCATGTAGACTTGCTGGAAGTCGGATGTGGGAAGTTTCGTTAGAATTAGTTCACCACTAGCTCCAAATATTTTGAGGAGGATTAAGACCTTATGTTCAACTGGCTAGTCTCTCAAAAACTGTTTTTCAGTTATAGACTTACTGTTAGGTTTTTTAACCATCCTATACTTTGGAGCCCAACAGTCAGGTTTTCAGGTCACTTGGAAGATTTTTTTTGCTCTACAGCCCCATTGTCACATCCAAGTTTTCCAATGCCACGCTGCTGGCCTGACATAGACTTTGGTTTGTCACTGCTTTGTACGCGGTGTTGACCCTATGTAGTTTGGGGAGATAAAAACTAAAATTATAAAATTTCTAGAATAAAAAAATAGAAGACAACTATAGCAGAAAATCTTTCGGACTTAGACAAAATTTCTTAGACATGATAAAAACATCAAAAAATTATTAATCAAACTTCAAAATAAACTGTTTCTGCCCTGTAAACAACATATTTAATATAATTAAATTTAAACCTCAAACTGGGGGAAATGTATATGTTTATCAATGAGTAATATTGCATTGGTTATCAATATGCAATCATTTTGAGATATATATATATACATTAAAGGGCTTGCTCTAAATCATAAAGTGAATTATTGCACTCAAAGATGAGAAAAAACAACCTAATCAAAAATTAACAAAATATTTGAAATAATATTTCACAAGAAAAGATAAATGAATGAATATTTATCACCTAAGAGGCTACTGAACATAATTAGCCAATGGAAAAATGCAAATTAAAATCTCATAAGATACTTAACTGATTGGCTAAATAACATTGACAATGCCAAGTTTTGACTAGGATGTGAAGCAACTAGAACACTCAGACATTGCTGATGGAAATATAAAATGTACAAACACTTTGGGAAACAATTTGACAGCTTCTCATACAGTTAAACACAAACATATGATAGGACTGAGATATTCCTCTCCTAAGCATTTGCGCAGTGAAATTAGAACGTCTATATTCACAGAGATCTACATATAAATGTTCCTAGTAGCTTATTCTTACTAACCTAAAACTAGAAAGAGCCATGATTTTCAACAGCTAAGTGGCTCACAAATTGTGCTAAACGTATAAAATGGAATAAATCCCCAAAATAAAAATGGATGAACAACATGAATTAATCTCAAAAACATTATGCTTAACAAAAACGGTAGACTCAAATGAGAACATATTATATGATTTACATGAAATTCTAGATTGAATACAACTAATCGACAGTGACGGAAACCATATTAATGGTTTTCATGAGCTGGGGATGGGAGAATGACAGCAAAAAGAAACTTTTATGGTAATGGAAATAATTGTGGTGGTGTTTATATGGACATACATATTTTTCAAAACTCACATAACTGTACAAATAAGATAGTTGCATTATATTGTATGTAAATTTTACGTTAATATACTCGAACGAACAGTAGAAGAATATATTTCTCTGTCACATGCTCAACTTAATGAAGCTCTGGAGACGCCTGCACAAGTCAGTCACAACAGGGTTAGAAGGTTAGAGGGATACCTGTTTAAATACAGGACTCTAGAAATGTGATTCTGGACCCTTTATGCTTATGTCACTAGACATACACATACACACATACACACACACACACACACACACACACACACACACGTTCATTAAAATTTGAGCTGGTTTCTTCTTACCTCCTAGGCACAAAGAGCTTATCTCTTCTTAAAATTAAGAGTTTGATTTTGTTTTTCTTGTATAATTGGGTAAAGTATATTTTTTTCTCATCCTCAGCTAGATTAATAACTTTTTAAGACTATATGATTTTTGTAGTTTGTCCAACCAGTCCTATTTGTTAGGTGTTGAGCAACAGGCTTTCAAGGCTTTTGAATTAGTGGAAAGTCCCTCATAAATGTTGCTTGTGCTCAGTCTCCTTCTGCCTCATAGGCATTCATTCTAATGTTTACTACATGACCTTAAATGTGCATGTATCTTGGTATACAGTGTTTTGTACATTTGAGCTTTTAATTTGTATGACTAATATCGTATAATAAATTTTGTTTACATCTTCCCTCAATCTTAAGTTTTTCTGATGTTTCTTTTCCCTTTCTTTGCTCTTCACACAAAGCCAGTATTTCAGAAATTGTTTTCTACTGAATAGTATTTTTATGAATCTCTTTTTAAAATAGGTTTATATATTGGTTTAGAAAACTCTATGTACTATATACTCATATCTTAAAGATTTAACTACCACATTAAATTATTAATGTAATGAGACATTCTTAAACTCTAATTTGCTCAAGAATGTCCATGTGTATATGGATATGAAAGTTTTTCTTTTCATATTATAAAGTTTCCATAAACAAACTTTAGAAAACATATCTGTAAGTACATATACAAATCATGCGCCCTAAAAATTTCCTTTTATTTTGGTATGCATTGCATCCTAATTTGAAAATACTGCCTTAGTGAACTGTTTCTGAAATTTTATCATTTCTTCATGTGCACAGCTAACATCTCCTCTTTCTGAAGTGATCTTGATTTTAATAAGTTGAAATGTCATCTCCTTCCTATAATCCCATTCCACTTGGTATGGTAATAAAAATTACTTACAGATGGGAAACGATAACACTATGGAATTCGTAGTATTAGACAATGTTTGGCATTATATTGACTAATAAATTCAAGTGAATTTGTGAATAATGCTGCCATGTAAATGGGAGAGAAGTTATATCTTCAAAATACTGATTTTATGTCCTTTGGGTATATATCTAAAAATGGGATTGCTGGTGTTATCCTTTTAAAAAATTTATTTTTCATAATAGCCGTCATGATAGGTATGAGGTGATATCTCATTAAAGTTTTGATTTACATTTCCCTGATCATTAGTGATGTTGAACTGTCTTCTTTGGAGAAATGTCTATTCAGGCCTTTTGCCCATTTTTTAATCAGGTCATTTTTTAAATTAATATTTTTGCTATTGAATTTCCAGTGTCCCTTTTATATTTTGATATTAACCACTTATCATATATATGGTTTGCAAATATTTTCCCCCATTTGTTAGGTTGCCTTTTCATTCTGTTTATCAGTTCTTTTGTTCTAGAAAAGCTTTTTAGTGACTCTAAAACTTTTTTTACTTGGCTTGGTTAGTGAGACTCCAACTGAGACTCAAAACTAGGAACAGAGTGCTTTCAAGTAACAAATATGTTTTGTCTAGGCACCATTTCCAGGATTCAGTACGAATAAATCAATCCAAACCAGTTTTTATAACCAGAAACATCAACACAGCTGTCCGTGTTTAAAAACATAAGGCTCAAGGAAAAGTGGATCTTCATGGTCTAGAATTATTCATCAGGACTAATTATTTTTCTACCCTATTCCCAAACAAGAGGGAGTGGGCTTCCTTTTCCCCAAAGCTAAGCAATATGATGCTGGTGTAAGAGTGTTAAATCTTAAAGGAAATTAATGGATGATATCTAAAGTATTATTAATATTTAAAATATTGTTAAGCATGATATTTAAAAATTATGGGGTAAAAAATTGTAGAAAGAGCTTCAGAGGATGTAAGTGGTTGCCTGATGCTGGGGATATAGAACTGAGGAACAGGACTGGTGGGAGGCAGATTAGTATTCTGGCTTCTTATTGATGTCTTTCGATACTATTTACCTATATGTACATATTATTTTGACAAAGTAGGCATTCTACATATATATCCTGAAATAAATAAATTAAAAAAACCCACTGTATCAAAGAAAAATTGATAACAAAAAAGTCATGTTTATGGAGATTATTAAAGAAAGAATGAACTACTGATTTCTGAAGTGGTGTCTTAGAGGGAAGCACATTTCTGAGAACAATTTTCTAGACTATGGTGACATAGATGAACTTTACAAACTACAACTTCTATTCTGAAGCTTTGTAGTTGCAGAAGGTAGACCTTAGAATATCCATACGTAATCTGACTGTAGAAGCCTGATTTTCACTACTGAGTTCATAAAACACAGTATGGTGACTATAGCAAATGATAATGTAGTGTATATTTCAAGATAGCTAGAAGAGAAAATTTTCAACGTTTTCACCACAAGGAAATTATAAATGTTTAAAGTGATTGATATGGTGATTATAGCAATTTGATCATTGTGCAATGTATACATGCATGGAAACATCACACTATACCCCCAAAATACATACAATTTTTAATACTATGTGTCAAATATAAATAGAAATTAAGTAAAAAACATAGTAATACATAAACCAAAGATCACATTTCTTATTGAAAATTTAACAGTATAATCAATCACTGTATTTATCTTCACAAATATAAACACACAGCCACATTCAGTAAGTATTTAATTTGAAATAATTTTACATTCAAAAAATTGAAAAACACAGCCAAGAGTCATATTTGAGGAAGAGACCACAGGGAATACTCTGTAGAAATAAGAGGCCTCAAAATTCAATTGTCCATGTTAGTCACAAAGAAAGAAATAGATGAACAAAACTCTCTTAAATTACTATCTCATCTTCTATCAATTCAATTCAAAGGATGAATCTTTTCCACTATACTAAATTTAGTTTCTGATTGGTACTTTGTCTTTTTTTATCATTTTAAACAATACCAATTTAAATTATATGATAGTGGCAATGTAAGTACCTGATGTGTCAAAATGATGAAACACCAATCCTTGCCAAATATGATAAAACAGCACATACTCAGTATCAGTTGTGAAAGGTACTATAGTTCTTAGACTACAAATAGTCTTTTCTTAACTGAAAAATAAGCACTGATCAAGTATAGGTTTACTTAAAAACTTGAACTCTCTTCATAATAATTAAAAAGAAATATTTTGCACAATCTGAAAATATAAAAGATGCAATTCTCATTATTGTCATTTTAAAATAATAACATTTTTCTTTAATCTTAGAATTCTTATATTCTTGCATAATGGCTTTCATGAATACTTTAAATCTCTAAAGGAACTGAAAATTTCACTATCTACAAAAATAGTATAAATTATATTTGTGGAAAAGTAAACAATGTTATCACTGAATATTTGATAGTTATTTAAACATCAAATCATCACCTGACAAAGTACATATAGGTCAAGATGTAGTACTTTGGTCTAGTGTGTAGCACTGATAGATGCTAGATTAATATGTTTTGTGATAACAATGGACAAAATTTGGTTTTATTTGTTACACTTGGTATCAGATATTTTCAGTATTTCAAGCTAATATTGAATTATTAAATTTATTTTATTACAGTATAATTAAAATTAATATTTTAAAAAAGGAATGGCAGAAATGAATTACTATTTACCCCAAGTGATATTGAGTGAATTAATATGGCCCGAAAATACAGCAAATGCACTGTGTATATAAGTGTATGTGGCAATGTTCTTTCAGATATTTGTCATTTAGGGTAATTTGTAGTTTATATAAACTATTTTCTCTATGTACAAACCTTTAAAATATTTATTTTCAAGACTGGCATAAATATCTTAGTATCTATTTATATTAAACAAATGTCAGTGGAAATATAATAAAACATGTTTTAATATAGATAACATTAACATATGAGGAAAATAAATGCTGAATTTTCTGCCTACATTTAATGTAGAAAAACAAAATCTTGTAAAGTTACTAAACACTTGCCAATTTCATATATTTATGAGCTTCCAATGTTACTCTATAGTGTCAGATTTATCTGATTTAAAAAAACTAAAATCTTTTTGTGCCCATATTTCTAGCTATTAATGTAAAAATGATACATTTGTTATTTGAAAAGCAATAGATGAAAAATATGTAACTAGAGAGTTTCCAGTTTGGGATAAGATGAAGTAAGTGCACCCTTTTCTCTCCCACAGAACACATAAAACGTTGACAGAATTTGTGGCAGAGCTATTTGAGGACTCTGAAATGTAAACAGGAACAGGCAGATTGAGGTAGAACACCAGAAATTAAAGTACTTCCAAATCAGCAGTGAGTTTGCCTTTTTTTGTCCTTTAAATATCTCCTGTCCTGAATTTAACTTCTTTAACTTCTTTCAGATGAGCCTGTGTGATAAAAACAAACAAAAACAAAACAAAAACAAATACACAAAAATGCCAGGAAAAACTGTTTAGTTCTAGTTTTAAAAGTGGGTAAGGCAATTATTAAAGCTCCTAGAGAGAGAGAAAATAAATTTTTCTCCTTTTCTCTCATACCAGAACCGCGAGGCAATCCTTTCATGGTAGTAGTGGTGGTGGCAGCAATAGCCGCAATGATGGCAGCCTGCAGGAGCCAAGAGTGTAAGGAATGGGAATCTCTCCCTCTATTCCCTCCAGAGTTCTAGATTCAGAGGTTAGGGACAAAGTCCAGTTGTCTTTCCTCTTTTTGTCTGTCAATTATATCTATATCTATGGCCATAGGTATATAGTTATGTATTTGTATATCTATTACTTATATATCTCCATATACCTTTTGGACTCAACTGTAGAAGTATTTGCTGTCTGCCCATAGGATACAAAAAGCCCAAGAGAACAGTGGTGGCCATTGTGGAGAGGCAGAGTTTAGAAAAACAATCCTATAAAGCAGTTTATTAACTACTGGACTCATCTGTGGCCTATGCATGTGAGGATCTAATCCTAATTAGCATGCAAAAAGCATTAAGAACTGAACTAAAAGATTTCTGCCCACATTCTTCATTAAACACTGTGCTGCATACACGATATGGAATTGTATAGCACTGTAATAGGTTTGAAAAATGAACTGACATGGGAACCCTAGACCAAAGAATGCAGGTTAAACCTTGCAGCCTGAACCTAACCAGGCGAATTTCATAATAATACATAAATTTTGACATTATTCACAGGATTAAAACAAGACTCAATGTCTCATAATGTAAAATTCAAAATGTCAAGGATATAATCCAAAATTACTCAGTGTATGATGAACCATGATAATATCAACTTGGCAGAGAGAAACAATCGAATGATGACAGAGATTTTGGAATTATCTGACAAATACTTTAAAGCTGCTGTTATAAAAGTGTTCAAACAAGCAATTTAAAACACTTTGACATGATGTTAAAATATAAAGTGTAGAAAGTACATAAGTTATGAAGAAGAACAGAATGGTAATTTTAGAATTGAAAACCCCACTGAACAAACTCAATGGCAGAAGAGAAATGAGAGATGAAGAGTCAGTGAACTTGAAAATAGATCGATAAGATTTTATTCAATGTGAACTTGAGAGAGAGAGAGAGAGAGAATAAACATTGAAGAAAACTAACAAATGGAGCCTCAGAGACCTGACCTGTGGGAAAACAACAATACAGGGTCCAAAATTTGGAGTTCCATAAGGACAGGAAAAATAGCATGATGCTGAAAAAGTATTGGAAGAAATAATACATTGAAAGTTCCAACGTTGGTGAAAGACATAGACCTATAGATTCATGAAGCTGAAGGGACCCTAAGCAGAATAAGCAGAATAAACTCATAGAAACCTATGTTCATATATATCATAATCAAATTGCTATAAATTTAAAACGAATAAAAATCTTGAAAGCAGTCAGAGTAAAACAATTTATTACCTAAAGGGGAACAATGTGATTTGAATGACTGCAGACTTCTCACTGCAAACCTTGGAGGCAGGAAGAAAGGGGCACACTTTTTTTTTTTTTTTTTTTTTTTTGACTAGGGAAAGAAAAGAGCTATCAATCCAGAATGCTGTATTGAGTAATATTGTCCCTTAGAATGATGACACAATAAAGACATTCTCAGAGGAAGGAAAACAAAAATAATTTGTAGCCTGAAAAATGCTCTAAAATAATTATTAAGGAAAATTCTTCAGACAGAAGAAAAATTACACTGGAAGGAAACTTGGGAAATCAGGAATCACAGAGGAGAACCTTAATTGCAAATATATGGTAATTGTAATAGACACTATATCTCCTCTTGAGTTCCTTAAAATATTTTTGAAAGTTGAAAAAAATCATGACAGTGCCTCATAAGGGCTTCAACATATATAGATGCAAAATACAAGACAACTATAGCATAAAAGGAAGACAATAATGGGAGGAATATGGTGGAAAGTTTTCTAAGTTCCAAGGGAAGTGATAAAATATTAATTCTATGTAAACCATGCAAAGCTATGAATGTATTTTACAATATCTAAAGGAAAAGATCTTCGGTAGGGGAATGGATAAACAAATTGGGATACATTCATACAATGGAGTAGTAGTCACCAATGCTTGCAACAGTTTGGATACATGTTGATACATGCAACAACTTGGATGGATCTCAAAGACATTTTCATGAGTAAAAGAGTCATTCTCAGAAGGGTACATATTATACAATTCTGTATCAGTGATATTCTTAGAAAAAAAATTATAGTGAGAACAGACCAGTGGTTGCCAGAAGTCACAGGAGGATGTGACTATAAAGAGATAGCATGAAGGAATTTTGGGAGTGATGTAAATGTTTTCTATCAATATTATGTTGGGGTTACATGAAATTATGCATGTGTTAAAATTCATAGAATTATACACCAAAAGAAAAGTTCATTTTACCCAACTATAATTTCAAAAACAAACCAAAAAATAAAACCTTTTAAAAAGTATAGCTGGGATAGTGGATAATTCTTGATTTTTCAAGTTGTTCTTTCTTTACTTTTAGTTAACAAAAATATTATATTAGTGTTTTCAATCAGTCATGTGTTACTGATGTAATTTCAAAATAAAAATCACCTCAGAGATCCTATTTCATTAAAAAAGATTTTTTCTTTTCCTTTTAATGGCTAAAATACTTAAATACGTAATTTTAAGCCATTTTCACTGTGGATCACATTTATTTTTCCTTCTCACATTATCCCAATAATAACTAGAACTACAAAAAAAATTAAAATGCCATTTCTGATATCTCTAACTCTGCACTAAAAAATTCTATGCCCATTGACCAAATTCGTTCATTTTCATGTACAAAATATTGCAATTTGATCCAGTTCGTCTCTAAACAAATGGATTATATTAATGTATAATCTGATGTTATTACAGGAAACTTGAATTTTAATGATCCCTGCTTGAGTCAAATGAGTCAAGACAGGCATAACACAACTGAGTCAATTAGCAAGAATTCTGTAATCAATGTTGATTAAGAAAATGGGATGATGGTATATGTGCACAATCTGGAGACATTTCTACCTTGAACGTGAATATAATGGGATAAACATTGGCATTTTAATGGTAGCACATTGTTCTGAAATGAAATGATAGACATTTTTGATACATGTACATATTAATCTGTATATCTTTTATTATACATGACTGGAAATCCATTTAAAGCAGATCTAAGAAAGAACGATAAATTGTTCTGCTTTCATCTTCCAGTAAATCATAACCATTAAACCTATTGCTAAATATGCAACAAAATAAATCTAGAATAGAGGTACATAATTATTGTGATTGGATTTTTGTCCTATATATTACTGATAAAGATATATCCTTGCTTTGGAGTTTTGTTTCATGTAATTTGCACATTATATATATATAGGTGCTCTTCTGTCATTGTTACAGACATTGTTTTTCTTGTGGAGAATCCAATGCATATAAATACTTTATGTTTACTGATAAAATATGTACATGTTTTCTATCTATTAGTTCCTTATAGCATCAACTATTTTTCTCCTTAATATATGTACTTTTACTTTTCAGGTCATAATGGGAATAATTGTATTTTGTTTTACCTTAATGCTCTTGTAAATTATAGTTTAGTTACCCTATCATCCTATGTCACTGAATATCTTTTGTTAATGATTTGGGAACATTATATGGTTTTATGACATAGAGCTGAATATTGAATATGAATTATCTTTAATAATAAAGTCTTTGAAGCAATAAAATCATTGTGTTTATAAATAGAACTCATACCAGACCTGAGAGCAACAATTCATATTAATTCACATAAAACAAAGACTTAAGAAATTAAAATATGTCAGGCTCATGATACTGAAAGTGATTTAACAATTAAATATATAAAACAAAAACATATACAGAACAGAATAATAAATTTATTTTAAGGAGAGGATTAACATCTATTACATACATTTTGTATCTGCCAAACATCAAACCTTTTCTTGAGTAATTGTTCCTGATCTGATTCCATTTTTATATGTAATTTAGAGTTTATGAATCAAAAGAACTGAAAATCTATTCACATATAATTTCTGCTTATTATATTTTCTTTATCAAATATTGTATTATGAATAAATTATGAACATAATTAAGAGCATTTGCCACATTAATTTCCAGAGATATACTACTATCTTTGTCATATAAAACTGAAACATTATATTAATATTTTCTCAGATTTTTCGTATATGATGTTTATTCATTCATTAAGTTGAAAAATTATAGTGCATCCAATGTTACATTTAAATAATTATTTTTGCAAAAATTAATCAGAGAATCTAAATACATCTTTTGCATACTTTTTCCTAAGCTATTCTTAGAATGTTTTTGCCATATTATCAATTTTTATATGAATTTTGGTAGAATTATAACTTGTTTAAAAACACTGAAAGCATATAATAGAGCATTTGTCCAGCATTGTGATAGGCACTGTGATTATTTTAGGAAAAAGGTAAACACGCTTTCTAGTGTAGAGTAGAACACAGTCTGTAAGCAATTTGCAACATGCTAAGTGTAATAAAAGGGGAAGCACAGTGCTGTCATGGAAACACACAAGGAAATTGGATATGAGTCCAGGACGGCCTCTCTGAAGAATATGTTTTATCTTATAAACAGCATATAGCTAGATCTTGTTTTCTTATCCTGACAATAAATCTGGCAATCTCTGCTTTTTATCTGGTATAGAACATTCATATTTAAAGTGGTTGCTGATGCGACTAGATTAAAATATGTCATCTTATATTTTGATTTGTTTTATTTGTTCTTTCCTTCTTCTCTCCTTTTTCCTGCTTCCCTCAGGTTTAACCAAGCATGTTTCATGATTCTACATTATGTCCAAAATTTTCATCACTCTTTTAAAAAATTAGTGACGTTTCTACTTTTATTATAAATAGTTGTGTTTAAACAACATGAATTTGCCTTTGGAGAATATTATACCACTTCAAATATGTAAAAATGCTATAACTCATTCCAAGCTCCTCCTTCCCAAGCCTGTATTATCACTGTCAAATATTACATATTTTACATATATTACATATATTACAAACATATTACGTATGTTCCCATTTTGCTTTAAACATCCAATTATCTTTTAGAATAATTAAAAATCATGAAAAAAATGTTATTTCACCTTCATTTATTCCATTTCTAATACTTTTTAGCTCTTGGTTTTGATCTAAGTTTCTTTGACCTAGATCATATCCCTTCTGCGTGAAGAGATTCCTTTAACATTTCTTGTAGTGTAAGTCTGTAAATTAAATTAATTAATTCCCTCAGTTTTTGTTCAACTGTTTTCATTTCTGTTTGACTTTTAAAGGATATTTTTTATAGAATATTCTTCAAAATTCTGGTTGACTCTATTTTTTTCTTTCTCAGTGTTGTAACAGTTTTACTCCACTGTCTTCTTGTTCTCATGGCTTCTGGAAAGAAGTCTGCTGTAATTCTTATCCTTGTTCCTTTGCAGACCAGGAGTCCTTTTCTCTCGTTACTTTCAAGATTTTCTCTTTTTTATTTTCAGAAATTTGAATATGATAGGTATGTTTCTTCTTTGCTATTTATTCTGCTTTTTATTCTTTGAGCTTTTGGGGCCTATGGTTTGATGTCTGTTATTAATATTGGAAAATTTTCTGCCATTATTTCCTCAAATATTTCTTGTATCCATTCTCTCTTCTTCAGTGATACTAATTACAATGTCAACGCATTTGATATTGTCCCACACCTCTTGTATGTTTTGTTCTATTTTTCTTTTTCATTCTTTTTTCTCTATTTGCACTTAAATTTGGGAAACTTCTATTGGCCTATCTTTAGGTTTATTGATTTTTTTTCCTCAAATCTGGTAAGTCTACTGATGAGCCTGTTGAAGGCTTCTTCATTTCTATTATTGTGCTTTCATTTCTGGTATTTTTATTTTTGTAATTTTTATAACTTACATTTCTCTGCTGGAAGTATCTACCTGATTGTACTGTTGTTTAACTTTTTCATTAGAACCTTTAATGTAATTATCATAGTTATTTTAAATATATCTCCCATATCTGATTCTTTTCAGCCAGTGTTTATTTTCACCTTTTTGCATACCATATAAATTTTTGTTTTAAGACAGATATGTTGTAAAATATACAGAGGTGAGGAAGTTTATGTTTGGAGGTGAGCACATCTGTTCTTTTGCTAAGTTTTTAGCATGTGGGCACTGCATTCACCTAGTCAGGAGTTGGGCTTGGTATAGAGTTTTTTATTGTAATGATTCCTCTCAGATTACCAGAGATTCAGATTCTCCTAATGATAATTTGTGTTTAAAATGTAGGGTAATTTGTAATTTCTCCTCTGTTGTTCATTGAGTTATACTCACTTCTGACTTTAGATTTTTATGTTGTTCTCCAGAGAGAATCTGTCTCTTGCAGCTTCCCCGGTTATATTCTACAGTTACTTTTACTCAATGCTTGCTTGAGTAATGGTGTGTGTGTGGCAGGGTGGCAGGGGTGTTCTCTGATGTTTTTATTAAGCCTCAGATATTCTAGTTTGCATTATAAAACTGTTTGTCATTGATATGGCTCACAAAAGTCTTTCTGTCCCTCAACCAGGGGTAATGCGGGGCCTAGTATGTAATACCATTCATCACCTAATAGTAGAGATTTTTCATGGAATGATGGTTATCAGAGCCTGGGAAGGGAAGCAGGGGAGGAGGGTGATAAGGAGGGAATTGTTAATGGGTACAAAAATACAGTTAGATAGAATGAATAATATCTAGTATTTGGTAGCACAGTATAGTGACTATAGTTAACAATGATTTATTATATATTTTAAAATAGCTAACAGAGCTGGGCGCCGTGGCTCACGCCTGTAATCCTAGCACTCTGGGAGGCCGAGGCGGGCGGATTGTTTGAGCTCAGGAGTTCGAGACCAGCCTGAGCAAGAGCAAGACCCCGTCTTTACCAAAAATAGAAAGAAATTAATTGGACAGCTAAAATTATATATAGAAAAAATTAGCCGGGCATGGTGGCGCGTGCCTGTAGTCCCAGCTACTTGGGAGGCTTAGGCAGTAGGATAGCTTCAGCCCAGGAGTTTGAGGTTGCTGTGAGCTAGGCTGATGCCACAGCACTCACTCTAGCCAGGGCAACAAAGTGAGACTCTGTCTCAAAAAAAAAAAAAAAAAAAAATAGCTAACAGAATAGAATTGGAATGTTCCTAACACAAAGAAATGACAAATGCTTCAGGTGATATATACCACAATTACTCTGATTTGGTCATATCTGTTGTATGCCTTTATCAAAACATCACATACACAGCATAAATATGTACAACTATTATGTATCCCTAATAATTAAAAATTAAAAATTCTTAAAATATAAATAAGTAGAGATTTTCATTTTGTTTGTTTCTGCTTTTGTTTCTTCTTTTTCCTATACATGCCTCCCTCACCTATACTGCTTCTCTACCTTTGACATCAGGCTACAACTTTTGTTATCCTTTCCTCTGTAGAGTAAGATTTTTATTTATCAAATGAGACAAGTAAGATGTGTCTGAGTAGCTTTAGCAGTGGCTGCTGCTTCCCTCATCCAGCCCAAACCCTGCTGAAAGCTTTATCTTAATTCTTCCCAAGAACAAATGGTAGGGTATTTGAAGGAAAGCCTGTGAGATATGGAAAACTTTCTATGTCTGTGACCCCTGGGAAATCCTCACGCTTTCACACCAATTTACACTTGACCATTGGCAATTTGGTGATGATGTCCATCTGGATCTTCCTTCTGGCTTATATGGCATTAAATAGCATCTGTTTCAGGTAAGCAAATGCTTGGGTAGAGTTTCTCACTGCAAGTACCTATCTGTCTCCAAATTTTCAATTAGCTGTTTGAATTATGACCTCAGATCTCTGATGGGCTCAACAAGTGTCATTATTTGGTTGTTTAACCTTTTTTCCTGATGTATGGGTGAGAGCAATGTTCTTTCTAGCTCTTCACATTTTTTAGCTGAAGCAAATATATATAATATGGGAGTTCTATTTCCTAATGTAATCATGTCAAACTGGACATTAACCTGTCTTTAAAATGTTTTGAAATGATGGAAAGGTAGTAAAAATTGTTTAATAACCTATATAAATATTTACAGTAGATGCAAAGTTACCCCCTTCTAATCTTTATATATAATAATTTAGATCAATTTCCCATTTATTCTCCTTAGTAGATATTGTGCATAACAAATTGTAATTCCTCATTTATCAGAAAAAAATGTAATATACTTTTGTGCTTAAAATGAATAATGTAACATTTAGGTTACCTGTATTTACTCTTGTTTCAGATAGTCAATCTTAGAGAAATGTGTTGCATGTAAAGTAATTATACCTGCTGTAGATTAAATTTCAGTAATAGATCTTTAAACCGTTTAATCAATTTACATTTCATTTTGAAAAAGTCAATAAATTGACCATAATATACTGCTAACTTGTTTTTATTGAAATGCATATAACTTGTAATTGTAGCAAATACCAGACTGACATTTTTAGAATTATAAAGAATAGATGGCAAATTACTTACAACTCTTATTAGATTGAATATTATACCATATGAGAATATATTATTTTCTAAGATTACTTATTTTTAATTTTTTACTTAATATTTTTCTAAATTTAAAATAAAGTAATAGCACTTAAAATATTAGTTTCACAATTTTAAGTATGCCTAAAGAATTAAATTTATATATAAATCCTAGGAGATATTTGTTTTATACTGAGATACTCATTTATTTTTAATTATTGTATTTAATTTAACATTGAGAAGCAAAGGAATTTAGCATAAATTCCATGATGTCAAATGTGTTTGATCAAATGTTTAATAATTTTTACTAGTGAAACTAATGGCCATAGCGCTAGTGTTTCTTCCTTTGAAAAAGCACCCTTAAAAGTAAAGATTCAACAGAATAGTATAATGTGCAGATTGTAAAGTCCAAGTGGCTGAGTTCAAATATTATATCTCTATCTCTATCTCAGTATATGCCTATGCCTATATCTAGCATTAAGTAGCTGCCCAAACTTGGACCAGTTTCTTAAATATCCAGTATCTTATTTATCTATCGAATAAGTATAATGATAGTATCTACATTATAGGTTTGTGAGAAAATTAAACACTTTAATTCACAACAAGCAGTTATAAAAGTCTTCATTAGACAGCTATTGTATTATATTATTAGTCACATTTTCTCAACTCCTTAGTATATTTAATGTTCTGTATGAAATTATTCAGCAAGAACAAAGATTAGAAATCATTGTGTTCTGTTAATATGCAAAACATGTGCTAGTCACTTCATAAATCTTACCTTCTGTTTTTACAACCCAGAGAGGCACCTCCGAGGTGTCTAGGTTGGAAATAAGTGGTAGTGATTGGATACAAACCCAGGTTCATAAGAATCCAAACATATTCTGTAAAACATACCAGGCGGTAATGGGTGAAATGATTGGTGCCGAATATCACTATCCTTTTCCTTTCCTTCCTCAAGTAACTCTACCACAGGGGTTCTATTAGCCTGCACATCATACTGTAGTAGTTTTGGCTGTTCTTTCACATGGCTTCACCCTATTACTTTCCAAGATTCAATGACTATAATCTTCTTCTTTTCCCCCTATACAGTAAATTAAGTAGGATTATTTAGTTTACAAAAAAATTACTTCTTTGGGCTCGGTGTCGTGGCTCAGGCGTGTAATCCTAGCATTTTGAGAGGCTGAGGTGGGAGTATTGTGTGAGGCCAGGAGTTTGAGACCAGCCTGGGCAATATAGCAAGACCCCATCTCTACCAAAATTTTAAAAATAGTTAGCTGGGGCTGGTGGAACACAACTGTAGTCCTAGCTACGTGGGAGGCTGAGGGAGGAACATCACTTAAGCCTAGGAGTTCAAGGTTTCAGTGAGCTAAGACAGCCTGGGTAACAGAGAGAGACCTCATCTCTCTGTAATTACTTCTGTGAATTATCTGTATTTCCTTATGAAATACCTAAGTAAGCATCCTCAATAAAAGTATGCAAATAATTGTTTTGACCCTTAACACTTTGTTTATGTGATACTAGATCTCTCTTCTAAACAGTCATTTAATATATATTTGTTCATTCACAAAGATTAATTGAGCAATCACAATGCATCAGGAATTGAGGTACACATTAATGATTATGGAGAGAAAGTGATAAAAGAGAAAAATGATGTAACAAGATATGGTTTTTAACTTTTTGAAATTCAATTAGTAGAGCTTTTTTTATTTAAAATTGCAGAAAAGTATAGAAAAATATCAAGCTCACACATAAACACAAATGATAATCGTAAATACTTCATCTTATTTTCCTCTTCAATATTTTTAAACATAGCAAAATAATTATCAACAACATTTGGAGACTCAATTTTTCCCATAGCCAGACCCCAGTAGTAGGTATATTTTTCTACATTTTTTCAATATTTTAAATGTTTTTATATATAACTTAAGACGTATCATCCAGAAGCTTGTCTTACCTTTTTGTTTTTGAGAACTGTCTTGATTGATATCCAGCCTTTGTTGATATTGGCATGGGTATCTAAACTCTCAATTTCTAAAGCTTCTACCCTGGTTCCTTGAGATCATACAGACTAAGTTTCTGTCTCTCCTTTCTCCAACTTGGGCCCAATCTCAGTATTATGGAGTTTATTTATTTATTTCAACTATGAATTTAAACTTAAACATCGTATATTTATTATATCTATGTATTTGGATGGTTTGCAAGTGGTAGGAGAGATTATGTTGATAATAATTTTCCCTTACTGTTTGGAATTGGTCATAATATTTAGTTACTGTAACACTGTAGGCATACCGAATACAAATGCATGGTCTTTGAACACAAGAGGTGAAAATTGTAGCTATAAAAATGAGAATTATCTACATATATTTCCCTTTCCCAATAAATCAATTTTATTATTCTGAGAAAGCAATATTGTATTAGCAGGAACATCTCTATAGGGGAAATCAGGTATTCTTAGGAAACAGTATTGACTCAAACTCTGGAAGTGAAAGGAATTTGTCTTTCTTATATATGCACACATTATACATCAAAATAGAAGCTTATCTTATTCTCCAATTTTTGCATAACAGAAAATATTAAGTTCTCAGTATAGCATATTGAAAAATTTAAAAAGCATTAGAGGCTCAAATGATGTGCTTTATGTTAGATTCAATGACAAACTTTTTAGTGTTTTTATCAAATTATGTTAAAAACAAATTGTAAAACATTCATTATATATTTATATCTCTTAGAAAATGCTGACAATATGAGATAAAATAATTTTAGTTTTATAACTCCAGAAACATTCTCTGCATAATATGATTGATTCAAAATATAGAAAGCTAACACAGCTTGTATTTTGCACTAGAAATAAGATAAATTGCTGAGATTTCATAATTTTAAATTGGGCAATATGTAAACATGTTAAGTTTGTTATATTTTATATGCACACTTTAATTATGAAACTGAAATATGCATTCACCATGAAATATCTGTTAACAAGAACAATAAGAAAGCATACAATCCATGGTTCATCACAGTAAGTAATCTTTTATTTTCATAATATTAAAATGTTTTTATTTGTGACGCATGAAAACAATTGTATCTTTCAGTTTCCTTGTTACTACATAGTTTTCATAGATATACTTTATATATTTGCATATTCATTTTATTTTTATAATAAAAATTCACAGAAATAAATTACTGACGGAGAATTTATCATTTTTTGTATGATGAAAGCCTGAATGACTGAAATAAATACTTTTCTGAAAATCCTTTATCAACTTACACTTTTGCTAGCACCATAAAAGGGAACAAGTTTTGTTGCATATTATCGAACTATAATTTTATTTCATATTTCTTTGATTAATAGTAAGTTTGAGTAATCTGTATTTCTCTCTCTGTCTCTCTCTTGTACCCTACTACCTTTTTTAGAAATACAATGGGCTTCTAATTCAGGTGATTTTATGAGAAAGTTATTTTCTCTTTGCTACTTTATATTTTTCAAACATGAACTTTACCTAGGAGCTTGGTAACTTTGCCATGTAATAAATTGTGTGGTTATAAAATTTACATGTCAGTTAAAATGTACTATAATAATTAAATATCAAATTCTCATATTTTGAAAACAATTCCTATATATGTCCAGTAGGATTTTGCTTTAAAAGCTATTACTCACAAATCTTCCCCTATGGCATTGTGAAGATAGCAAAATATAATGCAATCTATATATAATATAAATATAAATACACACACAACTGAAATGAAAGCTAACTTTATGGCTAGTTTTTTTCTTACTGTAGCCTTTTGATTATTATTGAATACCATGATATTACAATTTGTTTTATAGTCTCATATTATCATTTATGTTTTAAACTAATAACCAGACAACTATAATTTTGATGAAGTAAAGAAAAAGAAAAAAATAAAACAAAAACATAGGCCTGTATATCAATATAAATTGTGTTTCTTCACCATTGTGTAAACTGTATGGCAATCTATTTTTTGTAAGAAATTGCTATTAGGTGTTTACTAGTTATTAGCATAAAAAGTGACTGTAATTTTTCAGGTTATAATTAGTTATGGTTACTTAATCAGATCAAGGACTGGGCCATCAGCTGTCTTAGATTATGAATGCAAGACATTACTTGCTCTCTTCCAGTCAAGGCAATTCATTAGTTATGCTGTTTGAGAGCAGCTGTACCCTTTGAGATGTGATTTATTCAGATTCCCTCAATATTACTGCAGAAGCATGGGGAGATAAGTGATTTGATGAGGCCATGTATTTACTGTCATATGCCATTATGTTTTGAATGTGCAGGAGCAGTGATAGGAAGTTTGTGTTTTAAAAGCAAAAGAATTAAGTCAAAAGAAAAAATCCCAGAAAATCCAAATGTTCAAAGTCCTATCTCCTATAGGCATACATTTTTAAAGGATATGTAATACCCTTTAAATTTAAATAATTAAATTTCCTCTTTACTATTTCTGTTTATTAATTGTGAACAGTAGATACATTGTTTAAAATATAAACATAGAAGATATAATTGTTACAAATATAAATTCTCAAATTTTATCCATTGAAAATAACTGTAATTGTCCTACATATGTTGCAATGATTTACCTTAATTTACACAAGTGTTTTCTTTTTATTTATTATTTATTATTTATTTTTTATTTCAGGGTATTGTGAGGGTACAAACATTATGGTTACACTTTATGTCTTTGCCTCACCCAAGTGTAGGTTAAAGACATGTACTTACCCCCTACAGTGCTCCCTGTGTCCTTTAGTTGCAGATTTACCCCCCAATCTCCCAATCCCTGGAGAGTCTTTCTGTCATGTGATCACCCTAGTGTTGATCAGTTAGTACCAATTTGATGGCGAGTACAAGTGGAGCCCATTCTTCCACTCTTGTGGTGCCTCACTTTGGATAATGGGCTTGAGTTTAATCCAGGAAAGTATAAGAGGTTCTAGATCACTGTCGTTTCTTATGATTGAG
>CAUYRB010003458.1:0-17841 GCA_963574695.1 Propithecus perrieri
TAGGTGTGTAAATATTTTTAATCAGTATTACTTGGAAAATAAAATATAACAACCACATAAAATAAACCAATATGCTATTTTCTTTACCTGTTAAATATTGGGAGATATTTACATTTTTAAAGTAAACTTTAAAATTATGTGTTCACGACTCTTTTTTTTTTTTAATTACCAGTGTGAAAGTTGGTATCTGGTCAGAGATATTCTCTGTGTCTTTATGTACCTGTATTAACACGACTAATTCATGAATTGAGATATAAAATTCCCAATACACACCTCCAACCCCTAAAAATCAGCTCAAAAGAAAGTAAGAGGAACAAGTTAGTATTCTTCGTAGTTCTTAAACATGGTGGGCACAATAGCAAATGGACTTTTTTTTTTAGTAGAGCCTATTTAAACAAATACTTTGTCTACTTATTAGTGTGTTAAATTTAAAAAATCCATTCGATTAACCCCCTCTGGCAATCCTGATGTTACATGGTACTACATTTATGAAATATACTGAAGACAATGGCTTCCCACAATTGGAGAAGTGACCGATCTAAATATAACAGGAATAAGGAGGGTTGTGTTTTTAAGATCAAAGTAAGTGTATGAACACTTCCAACTCTGTTCTTTTTGGCAGTTGGATACCTACCGCAAAACTTATTTATACAGTGTATTTTTTCTTTGAAGTTAGAAAATACTGATAATAGAATTATATCACATTGAATTTTCAGCTTGCCTTATGATGCCTGTGTTCCTAAGTTGTAGGGTTTTTTTTAAAGCCCTAACAGATAGCAGTCTCAAATACATAAATTGCTAGTTAATAGCTGGTGAATTTTAAATGCTGAAAATAACTCATGCTGTGCCCTTAAGCCAAAGTATGAAACAAGGTTTATTTTTAAACATATTCTTTGAAGAACTCTGACCGCAAGGTAGAGATCAGAGGCAAAGATACATCAAAGTGTTAAAATTATCATTTGAGTTTTTATATGTGGCAAGTCCTTTCAAGACAGATTTGAAGAACGGAGTTCATTCTCTTTTCCCAAAAGATATAAATATTAGTGTGCTCAGAATGCTAAAAAATTTGATTGCAAAAGGAGAGGGAAACTGCACTGGGAAAAACCTTTTGTTGAACACCACTTTGCAGTTTGCAAAGCACTTTACATATAACATAAAACCACTATTAACAACTGATGTGTATTTGTTCCTACAGTGTTTTCCCACTTTATCTCTTCTGGGGTTTTAACCTATGTCTACAGTATAATAGGTGGACAATAGAGTGTGCAACGTTAATGATCACATAGAAGTAAGTCCCATGCGCACTGGAGAATGGTAGGAGAGCCTCTTCTATCTCCGCTACTCCACTCTTCCCGCAGTGATTCTCTGACACCAATGTGACACTGTTCAGAGTTAGACCAAGTTAAGTGCTCAGTATCGCAAGATTGCCTCCACTTCAGACACCAGCCACAAATGCTGTCAATGGTCTACCCTCACTTCTGCCCAGCCAACTATTATACAAGTTCAGGGTTCCCACAGTTCCCCACCCTCCGAGTTCAATAATGCACTAGAACAACTCACAGAACTCAGGAAAGTACTGTACTTACAGTTTTATTACAAAGCATACGATTCAGGAACAGCCAAAAGGAAGAAATGCGAAAGATAAGGTGGAGGGATGCTGAGGAGGACAGCAGTTTCCATGCCTTCTGGCATGCCACCCTCCTAGCATGTTGATGCATTCACCACCTCAGAAGCTCTCGCTGAAATTTCTTAACTTAGGCTGATTAAATCCTTGGCCATTGGTAACTGAACTCAATCCCCAACCCCTCTCCTCTCCCTGAAGGTCTCAGATGGGCTGATAGTTGTAGTCCTCTAATCATGTTGGCTCCTCTGGTGACTCACCTCCATCTTGAAGCTATCTAGTGGCCCCCTCCCAATAAGTCACCTTATTGGTATAAACTGGTAAGGTCAAACCTCAGGACTTGTTAGGAACAGCAAAAGATAAATTCCAAGAGGCCAGGCTCGGTGGCTCATGGCTGTAATCCTAGCACTCTAGGAGGCCAAGGCGGGAGGATTGCTCAAGGTCAGGAGTTCGAGACCAGCCTGAGCAAAAGTGAGACCCCGTCTCTACTAAAAATAGAAAGAAATTAGCCAGACAACTAAAAATATATAGAAAAAAATTAGCCAGGCATGGTGGCACATGCCTGCAGTCCCAGCTACTCAGGAGGCTGAGGCAGAAGGATTGCTTGAACTCAGGAGTTTGAGGTTGCTGTGAGCGAGGCTGACACCACGGCACTCTAGCCCAGGCGACAGATCAAGACTCTGTCTCCAAAAAAAATAATCTCCAAAATAAATAAATAAATTCCAAGGGTTTTAGGAGCTCTGTGCTAGGAACCCAGGACAAAAACCAAACACTTTTATTATACTATAACTACCATCTGAGATTGAAAAGAAAACTGAACACTAATATCAATGCATTTAAAAGCCAGAACTCTTTTTGTCTACGTACCAAACGTACCAAACCACAAGGCTTTTATAGTCTTACTAGTCTAAAAACGCTGCCATGCTCATGTAATACTTGGGAGTATTTTCATGGAAATTTTGTTTCTCCCACTACTTTCAACTTAGAATTAAAGATTTCGGGATTAGAAGGGTCCATGAAAGTTCTCACTCTGGACTGACCCCCTATTTTATACTTTGAGTAAGCCAACAGGCTTAATAAGTCAAAAAGTGACCTAATGTAAATAGCCTTGAATCAAGTGGATTTTAATTCACATTTTTAATTTAACGTGAGTTGATTGTTTTAAGCAAGTGATCATATGTTTATTAAGGTGTTCACATGAAAATAATGTTCTGTAACTCTGACATGCAAAATACCTTAATAGCTTTGAGTTCATTAGGTTAACACTGACCTTTTTATTAATTACATCAGGAGACGGGACCTAGGCTAAGTGTTTTTTATGTAGAATGTGCTGAGCTGTGCTATAGCTCTTACAGAATTTGTCATAAAGGATTCAAATAAGCAGCAGGAATTAAAACTATCAAACCGTCATCACCACCAATTAATGAGATCCATTCTAGTTAGAGGCCTAGACATGTACTGCTTCAAAACCATAAATGCAGAGGCTATCATAATAATATAGTCTGAACTTACATCTTAAAGCTGTACTCTGTACCCTATAAATGTTACTGCATTAATTTTATTGACGTGGTAAGTAGGAAGGCAGCATGTGAGTTCGATATCTTTTTCTCCTTGTCTTTCTCCTACAATCCAATATGATGCTATAAATATGACCCTAAGAATTAGTCAACTGAAGCAATCCTCATCTTGATGTTTGTACCAAAATGCAGCCTCGAAAAGAAAAATTTTATTCTAACATAATAGCTGTCATTTATGAATCACTAATATACTGAGCACTTTACATTTAGTTATTTCAGTGACCTCCTGAGGCTACTATATTATTAGGTATCATTTTATAAATAAAAGAAACAAAGAAGCTGAAAAACAACTGGTAAGGTACAGGTAGTAGTTGAACTGGAGATGGACTCCACAGATTACCTCTGATTGCTAAAATACAGTTACCTTTCTACAAAATCTTTGTATTATAGTTGACAACATTGGATTGCCCAAAGCATAGGATAAACACCTATTTTCTTTTTGGAATCTCCACCAGCTCTTGATGGGTTAGAAATAGAGAGAACAAGCGATCAAAAAAGGTGGAAAGATTGTCCTTTAATATCTTCTTGCTCTGAGACTTTAGGCAACTTTAGCATGCCTCAGAATGGTTTTCCAACTTTAGCATGCATTAGAATCTTGTTAAAGCTAGTTGGGGATGATGGCCCACACCTGCAGTCCCAGCAACTCAGGAGGCTGAGACAGGGGGATGGCTTGAGCCCAGGAGTTCAAGGTTACAGTGAACTGTGATCGTGCCACTGCACTCTAGCCTGGGTGACAAAGTGAGACCCCTGTCTCTAAAAATGAAAATAAATAAAGATAAATTTGAAAATTTTTTAAAAACACACATTGCTGGCCCCACACTCAGAGTTGCTGATTCAGTTAGTCTGGGTTAAAGCCTGGGAATTTGCATTTCCAGCAGTTTCTCAGGTAACACTGATGCTGTTAGTCCTGAGTCCACACTTGGAGAACAACTGAGATAGGGCACTTCAAGGAAGCACAGACAAGTAGCCAGTGGAATGACCCTTTTTGAGGGCCTCCTCTTTTTTATAGTTTAGCCAGGTGCTTACTCCAGATGTATCTTGTTATCTGTTGCTCATGTTCACCTTTCATTGTGATGAGCTAGAGACTAAGAATAGTTTTAGGGGATTGTATCAAGCAAAAACATTCTAGTTATTCTCAGTAGCTAACTGCTTTTATGTTTTTGAAATGAAAATGTCACAAAGACATGAAATGTTAGAGAGCAATAAGAAATTAAAAACCTTAAAATCAGAATAACTGACTAGGAATACTTTTGCTTCCTCTAGGTAACTCAAATATACTTTAGACCAAAATGTTAGCTAATATCTGCTGAGAAGCACATGCCAATGTATGAATTCATTCAAGAGAATAGCTAATCATTAACTCTGGTTTGGGGACCTGTAGACTAGCTATATTAGAACAGTAACTGTCTTATGAAATAACAGTTGTCTAAGGGATATATAAATTTAGACACAGAAAGTACTATGGAGGGAATAATATGGGCTCAGAACCCTAGTCCAAATGAAATAATGCTTATTAAAAACTAAAATCAAAGAAAGGCAATTCGATTCAAATTTGATTTTTAAAACTTTTCATAATAGGTAATTTTGCTAACATGTCAATGGGCCCAGAGCCTTCAGCTGTTTCTCTTTGTCCAATTATAAATAATACCCAAATGCCAACCATAAGAAAGTATCACATGAATTGCTATACTTAGCTTCATATTCAAGAAAACTTTAGAGTACAGTTGCTACCACAGTGAGAATCTCAGGAACTCAAACATTTATAATGAAAATTATTGGCTGGGCTCGGTGACTCACACCTGCAACCCTAGCACTCTGGGAGGCCGAGGTGGGCGGATTGTTTGAGCTCAGGAGTTCGAAACCAGCCTGAGCAAGAGTGAGACCCCATCTCTGCTAAAAATACAAAGAAATTAATCAGACAACTAAAAATATATAGAAAAAATTAGCCAGGCATGGTGGCGCATGCCTGTAGTCCCAGCTACTCGGGAGGCTGAGGCAGGAGGATCGCTTGAGCCCAGGAGTTTGAGGTTGCTGTGAGCTAGGCTGACGCCAAGGCACTCACTCTAGCCTGGGCAACACAGTGAGACTCTGTCTCAAAAAAAAAAAAAAAAAAAAAAAAGTTATGTCATTATTGAGAATTTCATACGTTTATAAAAGTAGAAAAGTATAATGAACCCATTACCAACATCACCACTTCACCTGTTAAAATTTGTGGCCAATCTAATTTCACTGTAACCCCATCCCCTTCCCCCTCTTCCTGTATTATTTCAAAGAAAAGCACAGTGGTTATATTTCATCAATAAGTAGAGTATGTATCTCTAGAAGATAAGGATTCCTTTTCCTTTTTCACATTACCACAATATACCATTCACATACCCAAAACATTTTTCTAGTATAAATAAAAATAGCCAGGCAGTATTCAAATTTCTGATTGTCTCACAAATGTCATAAATTATAAACACTTATTAAAAATCAGTATTCAAGCCAGGTATAGTGGTGCCTACTCAGGAGGCTGAGGTGGGAGGATCACGTGAGCCCAGGAGTTTGAGACCAGCCTGGGCAACATAGTGAGACCCCCAGGCTTAGAAAAAATCAGTACTCAAATAGGGTCCATACATTGTGATATATTATTAAAAATTCTTTTGGCGGGGCGTGGTGGCTCACGCCTGTAATCCTAGTACTCTGGGAGGCCGAGGTGGGCAGATCGTTTGAGCTCAGGAGTTCAAGACCCTGTCTCTACTAAAAAAATAGAAAGAAATTAGCTGGACAACTTAAAAATATATATAGAAAAAATTAGCCAGCCATGGTGGCATGTGCCTGTAGTCCCAGCTGCCTGGGAGGCTGAGGCAGGAGGATCGCCTGAGCCCAGGATTTTGAGGTTGCTATGAGCTAGGCTGACGCCGTGGCACTCTAGCCTGGGCAACAGAGTGAGACTCTGTCTCAAAAAAAAAAAAAAAAAATTTTTTTTTAATTGACAAGTAAAAATTGTATATATTTATCATGTACAACATGTTTTGATATATGTATACATTGTGGAATGACTAAATAAAGCTATTTAACATATGCATTACCTCACATACGTGTACTTTTTTGTGATGAGAACATTGAAAATCTACTCTCTCTCTCTCTCTTTTTTTTTTTTAATTGAGACAGAGTCTTGCTTTGTTGCCTGGGCTAGAGTGCAGTGGCATCACCATAGCTCACTGCAGCCTCAAACTGCTGGGCTCAAGCAATCTTCCTGTCTTAGCCTCCCAAGTAGCTAAGACAACAGGCGTGTGTCGCCGCAACCACCTAATTTTTCTATTTTTTGTAGAGACGGGGTCTTGAACTCCTGGCCTGAAGCAATCCTCCCACCTTGGCCTCCCAAAGTGCTGGGATTACAGGTGTGCCACTGTGCCTATTAAAATCTACTCTCTTAGCAGTTTTCAAGTATATGATATATTGTTATTAACTGTAGTCACCATGATATACAATAGATCTCTTGAACTTGTCTTTTTGATACAGGGTCTTGCTATGTTCCCCAGGATAGTCTGGAACTCCTGGGCTCAAGTGATCCTCCCACCTCAGCTTCCTGAGTTGCTAGGACTACAGGCACACACCCCCGTGCCTGGCTGTCTTTCACCCTTTTTATAATAACGATTCTAACAGCTGTGAGATTATACCTCATCGTGATTTTAATCTGCATTTCCCTGATGATTACTGATGTTGAACATTTTTTAATATAACTATTGGCCATTTGTATGTCTTTTTTTGAGAAATGTCTATTCAGATCCTGTGGCAATTTTTAAAATCAGTTACTTGTTTTCTTAGTATTGAGTTCCTTATATATTTTGGATATTAGCTTCTTATCAGATGTATTGTTTGTAAATATATTCTCCCATTCCATACACAGGTTGTCTTTTTACTCAGATTACATTTGTTTTGTTTTGTTTTAGAGACAGGGTCTTGCTCTGTCACTCAGGCTGGAGTTCAGTAGTACAATCGTAGCTGACTGCAGCCTTGAACTCCTGGGCTCAAGCAGTCCTCCCACCTCGGCCTCCCAAAGTGCTGGAATTACAGGTGTGAGCCACTGTGCCTGGCCTCAGATTGTGTTTTTAAATCTTTTAATCTATAGGTTTCCCCTCCATCTTTTTCACCCCTTGGAATTTATGTGTTCAAACCAGAAGTAGACAGACTTTTAAATCTAAAATATGCCTTATTTGTACAAATTTTAATCGACTATAGCAACATATAGTCTACTAAGGGCAATCATATCAGGTATGAAGTCTTCTGTTGATTCTTCCTGAACTATATATCAAATTTAGATTTTCATCTTCCACAGTATAAAGCTAATATCTAAACCTAGAGAGAAAAACATTAAGCGGCAGCAGTATAGGTATGTTATTTAGAAATCTCAAGATAAATAGCAAAGAACATAGCAAAACAAGTTGAAATCATTTATTCTGTGGAGTAGGAACTGGGGAAGGAGAGGGGAATGCTATTGTTATTCATTATAAACTTTAGAGTCCTTTTTGATTTTTAAATCCCATACATATACTTTGGTAAAAATAAAAATGAAATTTAAAAATATATGTTGACAAACATTATTCTTATATAATGAATATAATATCACTTGTTAAAATTTGTCTTAATATATAGTGAATATTATTAGAAATTGCTAATATGAATGTCATCACACATTTATTTTGAAAAACCAAAGGCCTTCAAATAAGGCTATCAAGAATAACAGTTCAGATCAACACATAAATGCACATATAAGAATAACATCTATTGGATGTTGGGCAGGGGGGAGGGGGGAGGGGACGGGTATTTGCATACACAAAGAGTGCAATGTGCGCCACCCGAAGGATGGACATATTTGAAACTTGGACTGGGGGGGGTAAGGGCAACATACGTAACCTAAACATCTGTACCCCCATAATATGCTGAAATAAAAAAAAAAAGAATAACAGTTCAGTTATCACATACACACAGAAACTATTGCTGCATCTAACAGCAGAAGACTATTTTTCTTTATAATTTATTTTTTATTTGTTTATATTCATGGCGTACAAGTCAGAAGACTATTTTCAACATTACAGTACCAACTACCAGCAAGAGACAGTAGTCACTTTTTCAAAAAAATAGGTTTAAAAAAGTTTGATAGCAACCTTTCCCTAGTGCATTAAAAAAAGGGCATTCTGTTATCTTTATTTCTTTTAACTTTCTATTTGTTGCAGAGGTTTTAAAGGATTTTTAAATTGCTTTACCTATTTAAAACAACTAGAAAGAACTATATCACCCTGTACATGATCATATTGGCTGGGTGGTTTTTGGCAAAGTCGGAATGTTTGTTATTTCCATTTCCTTACACAGAAACAAATGGACAATTTTAGCATTTTGGATACTCCATACGGAGGCCGGCAAGTTATAATTCTGCACCCCGGGGGAGAAGGACATAAAATCATTTTCACCTGACATGACTTTTTAATCATTCACCACATAAAAATTATGAAATGATTCAAAGCATTGGTCCCCAGCCCTTTTGGCACCAGGGACCGGTTTCATGGAAGACAATTTTTCCACGGATGGGGAGTGGGGGCGGGGCTGGGGCGGCTGCGGAGCTCTGTGGCCCAGTCCCTAACAGGCCACAGACCGGTACCGGGGGTTGGGGACCACAGCAAGGGATTCAGATGTTAAAAACAGTCAGGAAAAGCGGTCTCCTCAGGAATATCCTTTTATCTTACCCTGGCAATTGTTTAGTTCCCTTGCTAGACTAAAAACTCTATGAGAGCAGGGGTAGCACTGGAAACATGTATTGCTTGCCAGGCAGAAGGCTGACTTACATATTATTTATTTAATCTTCCCCTCGTTCCCGTGAGATCGGCACTGATATTGTGTCCATTTTTCCAGAGGAGGAGACCAAAGTTAGGGTCTTGCCCTAAGTCACTAGTACTAAGGGGTGGAGCCAGGAGTCAGGCTGCCGTCTCGGAGCCTGTCTCCCACTCTGACTAGCCCTGCCCCCGCCTAAGTCCGGTTTAAGTGAAGGCCACAGGGTTAATTAGCAGCAGAAGGGTTCAAGCAGCCAGGAGGCGGGGGAGAGCGTGTGAGTGTGGAGGAGGGTGTCCTGCGGAAGGGGCAAGGGCCTGGAGGGGTGGCTGTACTGGGAATCTCTGGGGACCCTCGTGGGGAAGCGGGTAAAACAGAAAGCCAAGTGGGCGGCAAGACCCTTACCCGGCCGGAAAAAGAGAAGGGAGCTGGTGAGGTAGCTCAGCAGCTCCAGGATCCGATGTTTTTCCAGATACTCCCTGGCTTGGCTCTCCCGGCTGCCGGTTGCCTCCATGGCTCAGCGTCTGGCCGTTGCTATGCGACCAGGCGGCGGCACGGCGCTTTGGCCAGGCCCCTTCGGCGCCGCGCGGTCACGTGACGTGCCTGCCTCTGCGGCTGCGACCTAGGCGCGAGCTCTGTAACTCCGCGCGGAGGGGAAGCCTGGGGTGTGTGTGGCCGGCCAAAGCCGGGCAGGCGAAGTGTCCGCAGAGCCCTTTGAGGGCCGATGACACCGTGCCCCATCTGGGCTGAGGACTGGGTCTAATTGCCTTTTCCTATTTCTGTCTCTAGCACATCGCTCGGTTCTTGTTGATCTAATGATAAAGCCTGAAGTGCTAGTAACACAGGATGAACTAATAACAGAAGGAACTTGTGCAATTCTGAGGGTGTCCAGTGGAGAGTCCTAAGAAGCATCTTGGTGTGAGCAGCCTGCAGGCGTGGTGCTGGCAGCGGGGCAGGAAGGTCTCAGCCTGTTGGCTTGACCGGATTATGAGTCACAAAGCAGGCCTGCCTTCTGAGCTTCCACATCTCTGCTTGCTGCCTAGCTAGATGCCTGGAGCTGGTCTTACGAGACAGAGACCATCCCACAGTAGTTTTGATGGAGGGTCACAAACGTGGGATGCAGGTCGCTAGAAGGGCCTTTCCTCAATCATCGGAGCACTGAGAATCTAACTCTAGGCTGGGACTTCTGTCCTCGAGGGCCAGGGTCTGAAGCCTGTGCCCTTATTCTTCACCAAAGAGTTAGCCCAAAACAGGCACTTCAAGAAGAGGAAAGACAAATGGCCAATAAACATATTAAGATATTAAACTCTTTGGCAATCTTGTAAACAAATTAAAACTACAAGAAAATAACCATTTTACATGTAGCAGACTGATAAAAATTAGGAAGTTGGACAACATCAAGTGCTGACGAAGATGTACTGCAGTGAGACACTCAGTGATCAGGAGAGCGTAAATTGGACCATCCACTTTGGAAAATGGCTTGGGATTATCTTGGTAATTTAAACACGTTTCTACATTCTAACGCAGAAATTCCACTCCTAGGGAAACTCTTGTAAATGTACACCAGAAGACATGTACACGAATGTTCACAGCAGCACCATTCATAATAGAAATCATTGACAACAGCCCAAATGTCCTCAAGAATAGAATGGATTAAATAAAACTGTGGTGGCCGGGTGCTGTGGCTCACACCTGTAATCCCAGCACTTTGTGCAGCCTGAGAGGGGAGAATCGCTTGAGGCCAGGGGTTCAAGAGCAGCCTGGACAACATAAGGAGACTTTGAGGCTTTGACTACTGTGGTATATTACACATAAATACTATGAAGCATTGCAACAATGAAGTGTAGCTACTTGCTAAGTGGGAGGCAAGACCCTTACTCAGCCGGAAAAAGAGAAGGTCGTTGGTGAGATAGCTCAGCAGCTCCCCAACCCATGTTTTTCCATATAATCCCTGGCTTGGCTTTCGCTGCTGTCTGAAGCCTCCAGGGCTGGGCTTCGACTGTTGCTAGGTGACCAGGCGGCGTCGCGGCCGTTCGGCTCCGCCCCTTCCGCGCGGCACGGTCACGTGCGAGTGTGGAGGAGGGGGTTCTGGGGCTGCGAATATACGTGAATCTCAAAAACGATATTGTCTGAAGAGAATATATACTGTATGAATCAATTGATATAAAGTTTAAAAACATATCAAACTAAATATATTGTTTATAGATTCAAACACATGGAGACATCTATGAAGAAACACAAGGGAATGATAAACACAAAATTCAGCATGGTGTTTGCCTTGGAGGTGGGGAGAAAAGGAAGGGGTTTAGGGAGGAATACCCTGGAGACTGCAGGGGTCATAGTAATGTGATTTTTTTTTTACCTGAGTAGTGGGTACACAGGTGCTAATCTGGTTGTGATTCTTTATACCTTGTATGTTTTTTATAAAATAATTTGATCTGGGGCCTGTCGCGGTGGCTCACGACTGTCATCCTAGCACTCTGGGAGACCGGGGCAGGAGGATCGCTTGAGCTCAGGAGTTTGAGACCAGCCTGAGCAAGAGCTAGACCCTGTCGCTACTAAAAATAGGAAAAAAATTAGCTGAGCAAATAAAAATAGAAAGAAAAAATTAGCCTGGTGTGGTGGCACGCGCCTGTAGTCCCAGCTCATGGGGTACATTGAGGTAGGAAGATCGCTTGAGCCCAGGAGTTTGAAGTTGCTGTGAGCTAGGCTGATGCCATGCACTCTAGCCTGGGCAACAAAGTGAGATTCTGTCTCAAAAAAAAAAAAAAATTGATCTGCTCAGCATTTAATAAAAATAATTTTTTAGCAATTGAAAAATAGAGCGTGGAAAGGGAAGACAAAAAACTCAATGCTAGGAGAGTAAACTAAGTCTGAAACAGAAAGTAGCCACTGTGCAGGGGACATGTGGGAACCAAATCTCTCAGACCTACCTTGAGAATTCTGAGATATCTGGGAGGCCAGAAAAGTCCTATTTGTATGAGTACCCCCAGCAGCTGGGAGAACTAGAGAAGGAGACTTTATAGCTAATGACTGGGGCCTTAGCACAACCTTGAGCAAAGATGAAGAATAACACTTGTCCCAAAGTCTGGAGGAGGTATTCCGAGGAGGGAAGGAACTCTCTCAAAAGGGACTTGAAGACTATGTGCCCAAATCTGCAACATTGGCCTCGGTTTATAAGGAGGGTCTTTCAGGAGGATGTTGGAGAGTGCTCTGCAAACTTTTTACCAGCAGAATCCTTTAAAGAAATCACATGTGGACTTCCCCTCCCCTCAAGCAGGTATAGAACAGATGAAAGAGAGCACTGCATGGGGTTCACACAGAATGACGAGATCACATTATCTAAGCTTCTTTATTTGTTCTTTTCTCATAGAGGCATGGTTGGCTGTCTGTGTGATCCTGGTGACAGTTAACTGGAGACTGGGGAGCCCTGACCCAGGGACATAACTAAGCTGACAAAACTGATGCCTGTGGATCATTCTGACTCCTGGTTCCTGATGGGTTCTGGGGAGAGTTTGAAAACTGATGTGGGTATTACTCTTCAGTGTTTTCTGAGCCATTCCTTTGGGGACTTGCTTTATGTTCCTTGGTAGAAGGGACAGTGATGCACAGACAGGAAGGTCTAAATTATGTGCCCTTCCTCCAAGTCGTGGACTCTTCAGATCACTTGGGAAAGTGCTTCTGGCTCTCCTTAAGGGTCAGCACAGCAGAGGCCAGGCAATGGCAACAGGGCTGAGACGGGAGAGGGAGACTGCAGAGAGGACAATGGCTGTGAAAAACAGAGGACCACAGGTAGGGGGAGAGGGGTTGCTTTGCAGTCTGTTGTCATGGTGTCCTCTAACTCACTGGCCAAGGCCAGTGTGGCCTGGGGAAAGCAAAGTAGAAAATGTAACGAAATCCCTTAATGAGAGGGAGAAGACTGAGTGCTGGTCCTGTGGACACAGGTTTCTGCTCCGCACTGAAAGCACAAGGCATTTGGTCTCCTCCTTGAGGACTTCATTTATTTGCTCTTCCCATGTTACTTAGGCCCTGCTCTTTGCACTCTAGAATCTCAAATGGCACTGAAATTGCAATAATCTCATTTCCTCTGTCTATGTCATCAGGCTGAAGACAGCACATTGGGCCCTGCTGACATTTCCCAAGTTGCTAGTTGTTCTCGGTTCCAATGAGTTGAGTCCTGGGGCCTTTCTCCACCGAAGGAACACTGTCGACTGCTCCCTCTCTCCCAGCATTGCCCAGACAGCCCCGAATCTGCCATTCCCCTGGAAATCATGCTAAAGATAAGTGTCCAGATGCCACCTAGTGGAGTTAGCTATTCTCTGTCGGTGTCATCTCTTAATGAGCCAAACTGGACTTAATTAATCATCATCTTCAACCTCCTCATCCCGCTTCTCCTTCTTCAAGCCCTGGTTCTTTACCCCCTCATCACTCTTAACATTGTGACTAATCCAGTGGTTTGTGGGAGTGACTCCAGGTGGAAGGCACTCGTGCCGTGGTTCTGTCAGGGCCATACGTTAGAACCACCTAGGGCCTTTGAAAAGTACTAGTGCCTGTGCCCATGTCAGGCCATGAAATGGAATCTCTTGGGAGGGGACCTGGACATTGGTGGTTTTGTGTTGTTATTTTAACAGCTTTATTGAGGTATAATTAACATTTAATAAACTGCACATTTTTAAAGCGTACAGTTTGATGAGTTTTGATGTATGACATAGCCATGAAATCATCACCACAGCAAGATAATAACATACCCATCACTAACCCACCCCATCCCATCCCCAGGCAACCACTGACCTACTATCTGCAACTATAGATTAGTTTGCATTTTCTAGAATTTTATACAAATGGAACCATATAGTATGTACTCTTTTTTTGGTCTGGCTTCTTTCATTCAACGTAATTATTTCCATGTTGTTACATGCATCAATATTTCATTCATTTTTATTGCTGAGTAGGCTTTCGTTTTATGGACATACCACACTTTGTTTCCCCATCCCTCTGTTGATGGACATTTGGGTTGTTTTCAGTTTGGGGCTGTTGCAGATAAAGCTGCTGTGCACATTCGCGCGCACCTCTTCACATGGGTATATGATTTCGTTTCTCTTGGATAAATACCTAGGAGTGGGATGGCTGGGCGGTAGGTAAGTGTTAGCTTTTTAAGAAATTGCCAAACTGTTTTCCAAAGTGGCTACATAGTTTTACATTCCCCAGTGGTAGTATTCAAAGCTTCCCAGGTGGTTCTAACAGCTGGGACTGAGACCCTGCAGTACAGCAAGGGGTGCGAGTTGAGCGAAGGGCTGGGAAGTGCTGATCGGGAGTCCACAAGGGTCCGGGAGTACCCAGCTCATGCTTGCTGTAGACTTGGCATCATCTTCAACCCAGGATATACACGATAGCCTCCTGGGAGCCTTTTGAAAATGCGACGTATCCCCCTGCTTCCCTTGACTAGCTTAAAAAATAAAAAAAAAGAAAGAAAATGCGATATCTGCTACTTTTCCGCTCAGAGAGTCAGATAAAATTCCTCTGGAGGTGGGACTGCGGAGGCGGGTCTGTCTCAGGCATCACAATTTATTTATTTATTTATTTGAGACAGAGTCTTGCTTTGTTACCCGGGTTAGAATGAGTGCCATGGCATCAGCATAGCTCACAGCAACCTCAAACTCCTGGGCTCAAATGATCCTTCTGCTTCAGCCTCCCGAGTAGCTGGGACTACAGGCACCAGCCACCATGCCCAGCTAATTTTTTATTTCTGTTTTTAGTAGAGATGGGCTCTCGCTCTTGCTCAGTCTGGTCTCGAACTCCTGACCTCAAGTGATCCTCCCACCTTGGCCTCCCAGAGTGCCAGGATTACAGGTGTGAGCCACTGCGCCCGGTCCGCATCACAATTTATTAACGGCTCGTTGTGGACATGAGTCCTAGAGCCCAGAAGGACAAACTGTCCTGGTTTGTCCAGGGCTGAGGAGTTTCCAGTGCCATGAAACTCTCAGTGATAAAACTGGAAAAATCCCAGGTAAACTGGAACACTGGGTCACCCTATTTGTGGACCACCAGCTTAAAGAACTTGGACTTTGGTGCCAGGCAGATTGTTCAATCTGCCTGTTAACCTCGGAATTACAGCTCAGGGTTAGTGTTCCTGCGCGCGCGTGCGTGTGCGTGTGCGTGTGTGTGTGTGTGTGTGTGTGTGTTTGTGTTGGAGTGGGGGAGGGGATTGTATAAAAAGGAAGGTGAGGCGGCATGAGTGGCCAGAGCAGAGTAGGAGCTGGTTTCCTCTCTTCATTTTCTATTTCAACCAGGGACAGGTCAGAGAGCTAGGAGTTTTGGTTGTTATTAAAAAGGAAGAAAAAAACATAAAGGGCAATTTTTCTGAGAAAATATATAGTGAGGCAGTGTCCTGTAGTGACCTTTGGAATCAGACTGCCTCATTTCAAATCTTAGTCTCACCACTGACCATTAAGAACTGTGTCCTGTGGGGCAAAATGCCTAAATTTCCTGGCTCGGTTTCCTCGTGGATATGATGGGGATGATATATCTACCTTGCAGGGTCGTCTTGAGTACTGAATGAACTAATATATGTAAAGCTCTTAAAATGGTGCCAGGCATGTACTAAGTGTTTGCTATTATTATCTTAATAGTCTTGCTAAAATGAGAAGAAGGGAAAACTCAGGGACTAAATATAATCTCTGTACCTCTGTAGGCTGTCCTGCTTGGTTTCCTATTGAAAGATTGTTCTTCTGGGTAACATTTCAGATTTTGTGTTTTGTCTTTTAAAAACTGTAGACTCTTGGTTCTATGTGGCAATGCAGGAGAAATAAAAGTTATTTATTATATATTTAATGTCAAATCATAAGGGAGACATAAGTCGGGAGCCTGATAATTTTATTTTCATCAAGTTGTTTTAGTGCTGAGTTGCTTTTTTTTTTTTTTTTTTTAAAGCAGAACACAGACTAATAGTGACAACATATTAGTCTTTGTGTTAGGTCAGGCTCAGGGCTGGTTTTTAGCTTTGCAACCATGATTTAACAGATACAGAGCTCTGTGGAACTCAAGTCTCAAAAGTGATATCTCAGTCTTTGCAAAATGGCAACATGCAACATCCGAGATAGTACCAGATCTACTCAGAAGGTGTGCTTAGCCTTTCCTCATTCTTCATTGGCCTAAAAAAGCAAAAATGCTGAAAACATGTAAAAACTCTAATTGAAATCCATTTTACAAAACATGAAAGTACAGGAAATATGAAGGGGAGTGGCCATGGTGCAAAGGACGGCAGGACGAGGTTGGGATGATGGTCTCTGGTACCCCATTTACAGTCTTCATTAAAAATTTTTAAAAATTCTGAACTAGTTTAAGTCTCACAAGAAGTTGTAAAATGGTTCAGAGAGTTCCAGGTACTCTTTATTCAGCTTTTCCCAATGCTACTATCTGATAACTGCAGAATCAGGAAATTAACATTGGTAGAATGCTGTTAACTCACCAATAGACCTCATGGATTTCACCAGTTTTTATGCGCTCTCTCTTTTTCCTTCTGTTTCATTTTTGAGGCTATTTCTGAATTTCAGAACATCATAGTACAACCTGAACCAAAATGTAGCTCCCATCATACTAAGTTGTTTAAGCTTTAATTAGGTCCACCAAACTGAAGCACAGAACACCAATGCTCTTTGAGCTTCCAAATTATTTGTATGAAGGATGACCTCGGATGATCTCCTATTTACACAATTTACAGGAAGGAGTCAAAGACCCTTACCCAAGAGGCTTCCCCACTCACTAGCTGTGTGATCTTGAACAAATTACTTGATCTCTCTAAACTTTGGTTTTCTCACTTATAAAATGGAGATTATAATCTTACATTCCTCATAGAGTTACTGTGAGGATTAAATTAGAAAAGATGTGAAATACATGATCAATAATGTTATTAGTTTACTATTATACTACCATGTCTATCAGCAGCACTACCGCCGCTACCAGGGGAATCCCTGTCCCATTTCTTGATGTCACGGCAGTGCAGGTATGGCTTAGAGCTGGGGGTCTGTCCTGGGTGTGGGCTGGAAGTCTTTACTCTCCTGGCAGATGGCAGATGGTGAGGTGGAAGGGTGTACTTTCTCATGGCTGGGAAGATGCCCAGGTGGCATACAATCCTGTCTTCCCTGAGAATCCATTTCCCAAAATACTACTGTATTGATATTAGACTTCAGGTGCATCATAGGATATATGGGCTTTTGTGGGTAGTCCTGCAACTTAATCACCCTTGACATTACATTGACATGGAAGACTACATTAGCTTCCAAATGAAACATTTGGAGCACAGCCCATAGAGGGGAGACTGCTTATACAAGAAATACAGGTAATTACTCATATATTATTTTTGAAACTAAGACATCCACTTTGCCCTGATACTCTTGTTTTTTTTTTTTTTGAGACAGAGTCTCACTTTGTTGCCTGGAGTAGAGTGCCATGGCATCAGCCTAGCTCACAGCAACCTCAAACTCCTGGGCTCAAGCAATCCTACTGCCTCAACCTCATGAGTAGCTGGGACTACAGACATGTGCCACCATGCCCGGCTAATTTTTTCTATATAGATTTTTAGTTGTCCAAATAATTTCTTTCTATTTTTGGTAGAGACGGGTTCTCGCTCTTGCTCAGGCTGGTCTCGAACTCCTGACCTTGAGCGATCCACCCGCCTCAGTCTCCCAGAGTGCTAGGATTACAGGCATCAGCCACCGCGCCCGGGCCCCCCTTTTTTTTTTTGAGACAGTCTCACTCTCTTGCCTGGGCTAGAGTGCCATGGCATCAGCCTAGCTCACAGCAACCTCAAACTCCTGGGCTCAAGAGATCCTCCTG
>CAUYRB010003463.1:0-29351 GCA_963574695.1 Propithecus perrieri
TCCGCCCGCCTCGGCCTCCCAGAGTGCTAGGATTACAGGCGCGAGCCACCGCGCGGGCCTTAATGTACTTTTCAAACAAAGAAAACTATTTTAGATCTTAGAAAAACAAATACAGAGTGAATAAAGTGGTACTTAGCCAGTAAATGCCAGATAGGAAAATAGCCCTTCTGAATGCTAATGTGTTGGTCTATTGTACATGAGATTATGCTTGCTACCTCACTAAGGAAAGCAAATTTACTTTTTCTTTTCTGCAACACACTACTCTTAAGATAAAGAAATTGGTTGCCTTAAGATATAGGCTAACAGTCAAATACCCAGACAATGAAAGCAGGCAAACTATGTTTTAGATAGCTAGAAGAGTAATTCTCTCTTACTGGCCCTTCTTTCTCTGGGATTCAAACAAAATAAGGCTTGCCCTGCCTAGGTCAGTATTTTAACACTGCAGGGCAGTGTTTCTCAGCCATTTTCAATCCACGCTCCTTCAACGCTTTCTCACTATATCATCTTTGTATTCCTAGCAGCCAATTAGATTTTGACTTTGCTGTGCTTTATTTGTCTATTTTGTAATATGAAAGCAATAGACATACCAAATAGGCTTTTTCAGACTACACAGAAATCCCCAGAGATTCTGGTATGCCTCTCCACTATTACATTAAAAGCACTCTAGTTAAATTTCATATTTTTATGCTTTTTAATGTCAAAAAGTAGTCCTGTATGTACATAATTTTCTTACCACACACTTGAATAAATATCTGTCACTCACCACTGCTTCTTTCCATTTCAAAATCACCAGCCACTTTAAATGCCTGGGAAAGAAATCTTCCCTAACCTTAGTAAAGAACAGTCCAACTCCATACTCCACAGTCACCACAGGGATATTAGACCAGAAACCAAAGGTAAGTAGAGGGATGAAAAGTAAAGCCAAACAAAAGTAGAAATCTAGGTGTATTAAACAGGAGTGAGGATAGTACACTGTGAGATTGCTGGCAGCATGAATTATTAAGGATGATGCTAAACAATATTTTGTATTTTTGTCTAGCCAGGCCAGCGCTTTCTGAAGCTTCCTTACCATTATAGGTTGAATCACAGTCATTTATCCAATTGCCAGATTCCAGCTCATCATAGTTGTCATCATAATCTTCACTGTACAGCTTACCCTCAGGTCCAGGGTCCATGAAGCTCAAATGTGTACAGCAAGATGTTATCAGAAACTCTGACAATTTACCTGTTTGAACCCTGACAATTAGAGGGTAGATAGAAAATGGAAAATTAGGGGAGATTTTTTTAAAAACAACTCAATCTTAGTGGTAAGAGGATTCCTAGCATGTTTTGTTGGGGGATTACTAATGTTCATACATTAATATAAATTTTATAAAAGTAAAAATTTACAGCACTCCCAGGCATAGTGTACAGCTTAAATGGTTAGGGAACTGTGTTAATAAAGGCTATAATTATAGGTTAACATTTTACCAGCAGATCAGTTTTGCTCTCTTCCATTGCCATATACTATGTTGCTAACTATGATAAACATCTGGAAAACATTTGCATTGGCCACTAGAGAAGCCAGGAGACAATGAAGATAAATCATTGCAAATCCATCACATCATTAAAAAAATACCCAAAAGACCATTTGGAACATAAAAAATGGTAGGTACTTGAAAATTTTATAAATTATAGTAGATAGTAAGCCATTTCCTCCCTTACTCATGAAGCCAATTACAAAACTCAAAAGGAAAGTCAGCAGTACTAATTTTCTGAAGAAGCCAGCTTGAAGGGGCTACCAATGGCCAGACTCTGGATAATTTGAATATTGAAATAAACTGATCGTGACATTGAATAAAAGAAGAATCTATGAATCTATACTGATACTAAACTATAAAATAAAAGGGGGGAAGGGAAAGCTCGTCTCAGTTATTATTAGGTTATTAAGTATGAAATTTCCGATTTCCTTAAGTACTAAGTTTGACAGTTGATATCTCTGACATTTCACTTTGACATTTCTTATTTTATTTTTATTGTGAAGGTACATCCTCAGTCTTTCAAACACACGTTTTGGCTTGTAATTATCTTTCGAATGTTTTTTTTATAGAAATTTTGTGAAACCATGTGTTATTTTCAAATATGAGTTCCATCGTGGAACCAATGCAATGTAGATAGCTTGAAATATCAACGTAGTGTCTGGGAAGGATGTGGCTAATGAACGCACAGTATGTCCATGGTTTGAGAAGTTCCGTTCTGGTGATTTTAATCTTGAAAGTGAACCACATGGGTGACCTGAGACCAAAGTGAATAATGATAAGCTGAAAACTATAGTGGAAGTGAATCCATCTCAACCTATGCGGGAATTAGCAGCAAGGTTTGATATACTATTCCAACGATATTGGATCATTTGAAACAAATGGGCAAGGTAAAGAAGCCAGATAGATGGTTTCTGCATGAATTAAACAAGCAGTAGAAGAGAAATCGTCTTGAAGCTTGCCTTTCTTTAATGTCATGACATAAAAGTGTACCATTTCTACACAGTATTATTACATGTGATGAAAAATGGATTCTTTTTGGCAATCGCAAGTGTTTGGCACAATGGTTGGATAAAGACGAAGTGCCGAAACATAGTCCAAAAGTGAATATTCTTCAAAAAAGCTAATGGTTTGTTTGGTGGTCCAGCGCTGATATTATCCACTACAGCTTCATGAAACCTAGTCAATCCATTAGAGTGGATTTCTACTGCAACCAGTTGCACAAAATGATGAGGATGCTTGCAATTAAGCAGCCAAGATTGGTCAATAGAGACAGGCCAATCTTCTTGCAAGACAACGCTCAACCACATGCAGCACAAACAGCACTGCTCAAACTACAGAAGCTGGACTTGGAAACTCTCTGTTATCCACTATATTCTCCAGACCTTGCATCAACTGACTGCCACTTCTCTCAGGCTTTGGACCACTTCTTGCAAGGAAAAATATTCCATTCTCAACAAGCTGTGGAAAATGCCTTTCACATTTCATTGCTACTTGCTCTCCAGGCTTCTTTGCTGCTGCATAAACAAGCTACCGTTAAGATGGCAAAACTGTGTCGATAGTTCAGGTGCATACTTTGATTAATTATACTGCTTCTTGTTTGAGATATAATAAACTATGCTTTTGATTCAAAATCGGACATTTCATATTTAATGACCTAAATAGTATAAACATACACAGAATGACAGAAATATCACTTTACAATGCCATTAGTAATAACTGATTCACGCATGAATCAACAGAAGCTAACAACATTTGGTCAAAGACTGTCAGGGAAAGAATATGGAGAAACCTGGAAGATACCACTTTAACCAAGTTATCACAGTTAATAACATCAATAATGTGACAAACCAATCTAATATGCCTCCTGATATGATGCGCTGAGAAGGATTATAGTAAATTCTTATAATTTTATGTTTCTCAGGCATCCTTTATGAATATTAGTTTAACTTTCTCATACCAGAAGTGGGCTTAGTCATCCTTGACACAGTTTCTGGTTGTATATCTCCCTCAGTTCCTCAATGTAATCGATCCTGATACCTGCCTTACGCAACTTCCTCCTAGTCACCATCTAGATACAACCGATTTTACTGGCCCCACTGATCCCCACATCCAACGTGAACTGTGCCGATATGCCACAGTGATCTCCTGGAACGCATGCCTGCTTGGTTTACACCTACCAATTAAAACTCCTTGCAGGAAATCTGTTTGGATAACGTCTTGGACCCCAGTAAAGGTATTGGCCCATGGGTCTCTCTTTTTCTCTCTCCATTTGTTCTCTGACCTACATGTGTGTGGCCTCCGGGCATGCGGTGTACCACCACCACCACCCCTGTCCCCAGGACCTGTAAGTAATAAAATCTTTAATTTCCATCTCATGTCTGTTCTAATCATTGAAGGGGCATTCTCCATCTTACAGGTCCTAAATTAAAACAAGGACCTAACATCACACAGGTAGCATCGCTGCCAAAAATATATAGCCTGAGTCTAATCATAAGGAAACAACCAAACAAATCCAAATTGAAAGACATCCTGCAAAATAACTGGTTCAAAAATTCTTCAAAAATGTAATGAAAACTGTCATGAAAGATTAACAAAAGGCCAAAGAACTGTTCTATATTGAAAGACATCAAAGAGATATAACAACTAAATACTAACATGTGATCTTTGGTTAGATCCTGGATTGGGGAAAAAAAGCTATGGATAAACATTATTGGAACAATTGGGTAATTTTGAATATGTACCCTATATCAGATATCAGGTAGTATATCAATATTAAATTTCCTAAGTGTGATGATTATATTGTAGTTATATATGAGAATGCATTTGTTTTTAGACAACAGAAACTGTAGTATTTAGGGTTGAAGAGTCATGATATCTATGGCTAACTCTCTTAGCAAAAAAGCATGTGTATATGTGCATATATATATTATATATAGTATGTATATGCGTGTGTGTATGTGCGTATGTACATGTGAGGGAAGGAGTAGGGAGGAGGTGAGGAAGGAAAGGTAGGAAGGAAGGGAAGAGGTAAAGAAAGAATGCACACTAGGGACCAATGTTAAAAACAGGTGAATCTTGATAAAGGGTATAGAGGTGTTCAGTGGTATTCTTGCAGATTTCTGTAAGCTTGAGATTTTTCAAAATAAAAGAAAAAAGAAAAGAAAGCAGGCAGAATTGAATAATTCAGTGGCCTTTTTAAGAATAAGTTTTCTGATCCTCTGAGATACAGGCAAAGAACAGGGTGGGAAAAATTTCCAACCTTCCTCTACAACATTAAATTCCTTGATTCAATCTATCAAACACTAGCTCTTCTGAGTAGGATGGGATTATGTTGTTGAAAATACAGTAGTTCCCCCTTATCCTTGGGAGATATAGTCCAAGACCCCAGTGGATGCCTGAAACTGTAGATAGTATCAAATCCTATATATACTATGTTTTTTCTTATACATACATAGCTATGATAAAGTGTAATTTATAAATTAGTTACAGTAAGAGATTAACAATAAAATAGAACAATTATAACAATATACTATAATAAAAGTTATGTGAATGTACACGCACTCACTCTCGCTCTAGCACACGCTGTCTCTCAAAATATCTTATTTTACCGTACTTAATTATTTTTGGACCAAAGTTGACCACAGTAACTGAAACCTCAGGAAGCAAATCATGGATAAAGGGGACTACTGTACACAGAAAGGCATCACAAGTCTGCCATTACTATACCCAGCCTCCAAATTTCATTTCATTTCACTAAAGAGTGTGTAGAGGTCACTTACCTTGCCCCACCAAAATAGCCATCCTGCATTTTTCGGAGTGCTGCCAGGATACTTGAATTCAAGCTGGTCCCATCTTCATCTTGAAATGAAAAGAATTTTAAAACAATCTTTGTGGTTTTAACTTTGAATTAGGTGGAAATCTTTCAAGTATTTCAAATTAACATTCCGGTGGTGATGGTACAAATGAGACAGTCCTCATTGACCACCCTGTATTTCAACAATTCATCTGAGAACCAATAACACTGCAGAATGGGCAAATGGTAAGGGATAATGACCAGTAGACAGAGTTCCTCAAACGCATTATCTTATTTATCATAAGTACTCGGCACAGTGCCTGATGGCAGAATGCTTAATGACTACTGAATGCTGACAATAATAACAGCAACTATTTGTTGAACGTTATGTGCCAAGCACTAGGCTAAACATTCTATATCCATTGTCTCATATAATGAGCCTTGGTTTACATGTGTGCATATGGGCATAAAAGTATCTAGAAAGCTAACAATTATCTGATTTTATGTGGACGGAATTATACTACAAATACTCCTTTGTGATCCATTTTTCCTAACTTATCCTTTGCAATAACTAAAAATGATTCCATAGCAAATATTTAGATTGTTTTATATTATAATCAATATTGTAATGAAGACCATTACCTATATCTTTATACACTTACTCTATTATTTCCTTAAATTCTTACGAATAGAACTTAGGACAAAGGGAACATTTACTAAAAAGATTTATAGAGTCTGCTAAATTACCCACTGAAAGAGTTGTGCCAATGATATTTCCACTAACAGTATATAAAGTGACTGTTTTCCCACACTTTTAACAACAATGGGCAAAAATCTTTCTTAATCTGATAGGTAAATAAGAAGACACTGTTTTTTTGGTTTTTTTTTTTTTTTTGAGACAGAGTCTCACTCTGTTGTCGGAGTAGAGTGCCATGGCATCAGCCTAGCTCACAGCAACCTCAAACTCCTGGGCTCAAGCAATCCTTCTGCCTCGGCCTCCCGAGTAGCTGGGACTACAGGCATGAGCCACCATGCCCGGCTAATTTTTTTTCTATATAGATTTTTAGTTGTCCAAATAATTTCTTTCTATTTTTAGTAGAGATGGGGTCTCGCTCTTGCTCAGGCTGGTCTCGAACTCCTGACCTTGAGCGATCCACCTGCCTCGGCCTCCCAGAGTGCTAGGATTACAGGCGTGAGCCGCCGTGCCTGGCCGTGAATCTGCTTCTTACAGGCTATTGGAGATGCAGAGGTATTTTTCTCTCTCTCTCTACAAGAGTCTTGGGCTGCCTGGTCAAGGCCCTTGGAATCCCTTAAAGAAGACATAGTTTTGATATCAATTTCTCATATTTGAAGGAAGAGCTGTCCCGACTATCGTAGTCCATTTGTGGTGTTATAAATGAATATCTGAGGCTGGGTAATTTATAAAGAAAAGAGTTTTATTTGGCTCACAGGTCTGCAGGCTGTACAAGAAGCATGGCATGAGCATTTGTTTCTGGCGAGAGCTTCAGCCTTCTTCTACTCTGAAGGGGAACCAGTATGTGCAGAGATCACATGGCAAGAAAGAGGAGGGAGGTGCTGGGCTCTTTTAAACAACCAGTTCTCCTGGACACTAATAGTGGGAGAACTCACTTATTGAGAGGATGGCACCAAGCCATTCACATTAGGCTCCACTCCAATATTGGGTATCATATTGCAACATAAGATTTGGAGAGATTAGATATCCAAACTATAGCACAAACTTAGGCTATTTATTTTCTATTATATAAATATATATTTAAAACAAGATACTTTTCTATTATTATATAAACATATATTTAAAACAAGATATTGTCATTATTTTTAATTCTTTTTTTCCTTGTATATCAAGGCAGTCATCTGTTGGCACTTGATACTTGCTGAGTATCTGCTTTTAAACTTTACTTTTCTCTGTCATTGTATATACATTTTATTTAAAATTTTAATTATAAGTACCTTTAAAATTGTTGACTTATTCTTCAGTTCGAACATGTATTTTTTAATAATAAATTCTTAACTTTAAAGGTTGAATTAAAATACACTGATCTTCCTACATTTAAGCTTTCTTAGTTTAATCCTTCATAATAGTGTATTAATATGGAATCACAAAACGTGAAATTATGTCCTTTGGGGATTTGGCTTTTGGGGAATAAGGGACTAGATAGTGATGAAATATGGGTCAGTTCCAAACAGAAATACCATGAACTGTTGAAATATCATTGAACTTTCTTGATCAATTCTGTTATAAAATTATAGGACTTTTCTGGCAAAGGCTTTTTGGTTTAATCACTTCCCTTCTTGAAATTCAGTTCTTTTGTGATCTTTCCTAAGATCTATTCTAGACAAAATGTTTAGTTGAACCGCACATACTCTTCTTTTTTTATTATTTATTATTTATTTTTTTTCTTTTTTATTTCAGCATATTATGTATTTTAGGTTACATATATTGCCCTTGCCCCACCCAAGTCAGAGCTTCAAATGTGTCCATCCCCTAGATGGTGTGCATCACACTCATTATGTGTGTATATACCCATCCTCTCCTCCCTGCCCCATCTGCCCGACAGCCGATGAACATACTCTTGAGTGCAACATGAAGGTTTATACATTAAATAAACTATATCACTTAAATTTTTTCAGCCTATCCAGAATTTTATGTATCAGGTTGTTATAGTCATTTTTAATTTCTTATTATAGTTCACATTTTTGAAAATCTACCTGTCATGATAGTTCTTGTGGTTTTTTTTTTGGTATTTGTGAAATAAGGTACTTTTCAACTTTATAAATTAAAGTATCCTTTATTCACTCAATAAATAAGTGTTTTGTACCAATTAATTTGTTTTAGGTCTGTATCTTTCTCCCTAGTTTTGCCCAAATTGAGTTTATGGGTTAAATTTTTTTTTTTGCAGAATCACTCCAATTTTATATTCAGTTTATATTTAATTAAGTGTATATACATTGAATAACATATTTTAAATTTGTATTGGAAATATTTTGGTAAAGTCATTAAAATTGATACTAATTTTATTTTAAGATGGTGTTATCAATTCATGTTTATTGATTCTCTGTATCGAGTAATTTTTGGAAAGTATTTATTGTGATATTTAAATTTTCTACAGGTCTACTGTATATTATTGAAACACAGAAAGTTCTTGATCTCAAAATCGATTTGAAGGCTTCATATGTTGTTGTCCCACAAGATGGAATTTTTAGCCCTACATCAAATCTACTTGTTTTGGATCTTGGTCATCTAAAGGTATATACTAATAATATTTGATTTATGATATGGCATTTAGGGTATTTCTTTGTTTAAAATGTTGTTTTTTTTTTTTTAGACAAATAGATTAGGTTTATTGATTTTTTTTTTTTTTAATTTATGATAGATACTAGCATTTGAGAAACCTTCCTTTCTGGTGAATGAAGTTTCATTTAATTAGGTAGTTTTCCTACATTTCTAAAAGCAAAAAGACCAATTAAACTTTGTAGGTCAGGGTTGAATCTACCAATTATATTTATACAATTTAAGAGTCATACTTAAGTTTATTGCCATCTCAATTTAAATCTGTTACTTCATTAATTAAAGTATATAGTATGGGAGAGAGTTCTGGAAGCAATCAAATGTAGCTTTGTTTTTCTGAAATTTTTGCATATAGAACTGTAGATTTTGACATTTTAATATTTCTATTAAATAATTCTAAATTGAGAGATGGTCTTCTGCTTAAGTTGTTTTCATTTTCTTCTAATTATGTACTTTTTTATTTCCAAATTTTCAGTAGAAAATAATTTTTTTCTGTATTCTAGATCTGTATTATTCAATATAGTACCCACTAGCCACATGTGGTTATTTAAATTAGTTAAAATTAAGTAAATAAAAAATTTATTTTCTTAGTCACAGTGGCCACACTTAAAGAGTTTAATAGTCAAAAGTGGCTAGTGACTACTGTATTTGACAGGATAAATATAGAATATTTCCATCGTTGTAAAGCTCTATTGGACAGCACTGCTCCATATCGTTAAGTGTAGAGGAATACCTATAACAATTTAAAGACCCAAGAGAGATGAATAATACTAGAATGCTTTTTCTGGATACCTAACAAATATGTGCCTTCCCTTTGTTATAAACATCCTTCCTCCTCCTTTCTTTTTTTTTTAAAGCCCTTGTTAATTGTGTAGACACCCACTGGGTATACATTTATGATAAAATTTATATGGCTAATTATTCATATTTGAATTTAGTTATTGAATTGTTTCAAGGGCAATGTCATATAGTAGAGCATAAGGTCAGGAGTAAGGGTATCTATCTAATTTTGTGACTTTAGGTAATTTTCTTAACCTGTTGCCTAAAATTCCATTACCTTTCTAACAGAGATAATTTTTTGACTGTCTATTTCACATGAGCTATATAAAATAGAGGAAAAAATTGTTAAAAAATATATATGCACACACACACATATATATGTGTATATATTATACATATAAGAGCTTTATATATTGTTGTAGAGTGAACTCTCCAGGATGTGTAAGTAAAAAAAGTAACGTGCATGGTATGCCAAGAAAGGACAGATACAAGTGTAACTTGCCTGGAGTCACGTGAATGGCAGAGTTGGGATTAAAATTCAGCTCTCCTAATTTTTAATCCTGGACTCTCTTCACTTCTTATAAATATCTGTCATTGTGCCATAAGCCCATTTTATAAGCTAAATTTGTCTCTTGATCTTGCCCTTAATGAGAGGGTCTCTTATCAAGTTTTAAGAATCTGTAGATCTATTATTCTCTAGGACATTCTTGGTTCCTCTCTTTTAATATAAGTGAATGGGAAATATAATTAAATATGTAAAAATTCACTTTATCCCTGGACTTCTTAGTATACATCTCATGGATAAGGACCTTTAATAGCCTTGTAATGTATGTTCATTTGTGAGTTTATCCTCTCCTATTAAATTTTTATATTATAGATATGAAAGGTAAAAACTTTATACTTACACTTTGAAGTATTTTGCATAGTCTAAACTATTACAATTCACTTCAAGGTGGCAAGTAAAAGTCGTTCAGAATTACCGGATGTGAAACAAGGTGGAGCTAATCTTGAAGAAATAATGCATAGAGCTTATGATTCCTTTGATATTCAGCTTACAAGTATACAGCTGCTTTACAGCAGAGTTGGTAAGTATAAAATACATTATTTGTTGATTGATTTTGCTGAAATGATTAATTAGGATTTTAGATACTTTGAAGACCGTCCTCCTAAATGTGTTAGAACTTTTATGTTTTTGAATTAGAAGTGATAGTAAATATTGTGTAGTGGTTCTCAACCAAGAGACATTTGTCAATGTCTGAAGACGTTTTTGGTTGTCACAGGTGAGGAATGAGGGGCATTCCTACCATCTAGTGGGTGGAGGTTAGGAATGCTACTAAACATCCTAGAATGTACAGGCCAGCCCCCCTCCCCCCTCAACAAAGACTTATCTGGCCCAAATGTCAATAGTATTGAGGTTGAGAAATCCTGATATACCAGTGTTTTCCAACCTTTTACCAAAGTCGGCACGTATTGAAAATGATATTTGTATTACACAGTCAGATAACCAGAAGAGACTGCTGAAGGCTAAGACAACCAGCCTAGGGGCTATGACAGCCCAGGCCATAGACAGCCACACAAATGCTGAGGAGGGTCACTATCCTAGGCATACCTGTATCACATTCACTATGGTGTACTAATCAGGAGTCTTTGATCTAGAGCAAGTTTTTTAGGTGAAGACAGAAATTTGCTTGACAAGAGCCATTTAAGTAGTTAGGGAGAGACCCCCGACTCATTCAGCTTTCTTTCCATTCTGTCATACTGCTGCTGAATTCCTAGAACGTTAGTGAACATTCAGATAATTCAGCAGAGTTGGGGTTATTTTACAGACTTATATATACGTATGTAGTCAAATTTTAGTGATCTGAGCTAACTGATAAAAGGAGAAGCAATGAGAATCCATGGTAATTGTTATTAAAATTGTTAATTTATATAGGACTGAAATATTTTAATTTTGTTTCTTTAATTATGTTTGCTTTTGGATGATGAACATGGTTTCTGTTTTTGTCATATTCTAGTGGTTGTGGAAGAAGCCCAGAAGTATAGTGGATGGCAAAAGTAAATTGTTTTCAGAAGTCAATAAATTCTTTTTCGGGGAATAAATTACTGTATTTTGAGTATGTTTGAATGATATATTTTGTTCACAACTTTTCAAAGTCCATGAACCATACTTGATATTTAAGATTGAAATGTTTCGTAAAATAATTTTGAAAAGGTTTCATTATTATTGTCTGAAGATTATTGAAATTCCTTGGGTTGTTTTTGGTAAACATTAACTGTTCTTAAATAATTGAATTTTTTTTGGAGCAGGGATTTTTTTGACATTGTGGTTACTTTATATAATTAATTGTTATAGAATGTCGTGATAAATACTGAAACACATGCTTCCAAATATCTAATTTTTTTTAATCTTTAAAATGGGAAGTGAAGGAAATATTTCATTTATCTCAACACTGATAGAGTTTAAAAAATTATTATAACGTTGAATGTACTGCCTATCTCCAAGAGTCTGTTGTTTCCTTGATTTGGTTTTCCTTAACTGGGATTTTATTTGACTCATAGAGTTATTAGATTTAAATGATGTAGTGTGTTATGAAAATGCATTATATTATTCAGATCCTATTAATCTTGTTCTAATTTTTAAAGTCATTTTTTTCTGATTGTAAATATACCTATTTAGAAAATCTGGACAATTCAGAAAAACAAAAAGATCATCCTTTATCTTCCTAGAAGGGAACAGTATTGATGTTTTGTTGCATATACTTTTAGTGTTTTTTTCAATGTATGTGCCTATGAGTATATGGGATGTGCTTATGTGGTACTTATGTGTGGAAGTAATTATGAATGCATTTTAACATGATTTATGTAGTTTTGTATCCAAATTTTTTTTTCATTTAACCAGTAATATTTTGGCCACATGAATTCATGATTTTTGTTGTCTATTATATTCAAGGCTATGCTGTCAGTTATTTAATCATTTCCTTATTGAACGTTTAGGCTTGTAACACTGCAGTGAATGTTCCCAGAGGGTCACATGTTAGTAAATCTTGATGTGAATTTCAGCTTTATCTCTAGCATATTGACTATAAGAAAATTGGAAATACTTTGAAGTCTTGTTTTTTATTGTAATTAAAAAAATATTTTTTTCCTTTTTAGAGAGAGGGTCTCCCTCTGTGGCCTAGGCTGGAGTGCAGTGGTGTGATGTTAGCTCATTATGGCCTTGAAATCCTGGCTCAACTAGTCCTCCTGCCTCAGCCTCCTAAGTAGCTAGGTCTACAGGCATGCACCACCACACCAGATAATTTTTTAGAACATTTTTTTGTAGAGACGGGGTTCTCGAACTCCTGGCCTCAAGTGATCCCCTCGCCTTGGCCTCCCAAAATGCTAGGATTACAGGCATGAGTCATCATGCCCAGCTTGAGTCTTAGTTTTCTAAAGTGGAATTATTACCCATCATTTTGAGAATTAAAATTTAAACATTGCCTCAAATGGTGTCAGTCATAAATCTTCAATAAATGGTAGCTTTTATTAGTTACTATTAAGGAACCTTACTTTTTTCTACCTTTTCCTTCATTGCCTTATAGCCATATTGTTTTTGTGGTAAGGTATCTGGATTGTGTAAGGATTGGCATTGTATGCACAGATTTGATTACCTGGTGATTGTGTGTACCTGGGAATGTAACATTAAGATTATCTACATATGGGAAGATTTCCCTATACCAGCATGTGACTATGAAATATTAATAGTAATTTTAGGTTTTGTGTGTTATTCAACATGAAATATTTTCTGTAATTAGGTGATAATTGGAAAGAAGCACGGAAACTCAATGTATCTACACAACATATTTTGGTACCCATGCACTTCAATGTGGAACTCTCTAAGGCTATGGTTTTCATGGACTTAAGGATGCCCAAGTATGTATTGTCTGTTCCAAGGGATTGTGGATTTTCTCAGTAATTCTGTAGCGAAGGAAATACTATATTTAATTGACTCTTCTTTTTGTGTGTGGTAAAATATACATAACGTGAAATTTACCATTTTAACTATTTTTAAGTATATAGTTCAGTGGCATTAAGCACATTTACATTATTTTGCCACCATCACCACTATCCATCTCCAGAACTTCTTAATCTACCAAACTATCATACCCATTAAACAGTAACACCCCATTCTGCCCTTCCCTGAGCTTCTGGCAACCACCATTCAGTCTTCTGTCTCTATGAATTTGACTATTTTAGGCACTTCATGTAATTGAAATAATACAGTATTTGTCTTTTGGTTTCTAGGTTACTTCACTTAGCATAGTATCTTCAGGGTTCGTCCATGTTGTAGCATATGTCAAAATTTCATTCATTATTAAGGCTGGTTAATATTCCTTGTATGTATATACTATGTTTTATTTATCCATTCTTCTCTCAGTGGACATTTGTGTTGTTTACACTGTTTGGCTGTTGTAATGATGCTACTGTGTTCTATTTAAGTCCCTGATTTTAATTTTTTTGGCTATATACTTGAAGTAGAATTGCTGGATCATATTGTAATTCAGTGTTTAAGTTTTGGGAGAACACTGCTGTTTTTCATAGCAGCTGCCACATTTTACATTCCTGTCAGCAATGCGATGGATTTCAATTTCTCTACCTTTTCCCCAACATTTGGTATTTTCTGCTTTTATTTAATAGTCATTTTAGTAGATGCGAAGTGGTATCTCACTATAGTTTTGATTTGCATTTCTCTAATACTTACTTATAGTGAACATCTGTTCATGTACTTATTGGCCACTTAGATATTTCTTTAGAGAGATTTGTACTCAAGGTCTTTGCCATCTTTTAATCTTGCTGTTTGTTTTTCTTGTTGATTTGTAGGAGTTCTTTATATATTTTGGATATTAACCTATTATCTATAAGTTATATAATTTGCAAACATTCTCTTTCACTCTGTTGGTGCCTTATCACTCTGTTGATAGTGTCCTTTGATGCATAAAAGTTTTTAATTTTGATCAAGTCCAATTTATCTTTGTTGCCTGTGCTTTCGGTGTTGTCTCTATTATTAGAAATCTACTGTCATGAAGCTTTTCTTTCATATTTACCTCAAAGAGTTTTATAGTTTTAGCTTTTTTGTTTAGTTCTGTGATCCATTTTGAATTAATTTTTGTATATGATGTAAGATAAGGATACAGCTTCATTTTTTTGCTTAACGATGTCTAGTTTTCCCAGTACCATTTGTTGAAAAGACTGTACTTTCCGCATTGAAAGGCCTTGGTACCCATGTTGAAAATTATTTGTCCATATATGCAAGAGTTTATTTCTGGGATTTTTGTTCTGTTCTCTTAACCTTTATGTCTGTCTTTATTCCAGTACCACACTGTTTAGATTACTGTAGCTTTATAATAAGTTTTGAAATCAGGAAGTGTGAGTTATCCAATTTTGTACTTTTTCAAGATTGTTTTGGCTATTTGGGATCCTTTGATATTCCACATGAATCTTAGGATGGATTTTTCTATTTTTGCAAAAAACCATATTGGGATTTTGATACAGATTGCACTGAATTTGTACATCACTTTAAATATTAATAATATTGACATCTTAATAATATGCTTCCAGTCCATGAACATGGGATGTCTTTCCATTTATTTGTGTCTTCTTTAATTTTAGCCACGTTTTCTAGTTCTCAGTATATAAGTCTTCTTCCTCCTTCGTTAAGTTTGTTCTTTTTGATGCCATTGTAAATGGAATTGTTTTCTTAATTTCTTTTTTGGATTATTTATTAGTGTGGTGTATGGGAACTTAGCTGATTTTTATATCCTGCAACTTTGTGAATTTGTTTATTTGAACAGGTTTAAGTTTTTTACATATAAGATTATGTCATCTGTGTATAGAGGTAATTGTATTTCTTCCGTTCTGATTTGGGTGCTGCCTTTTTCTCTTTCTTGACTAATTGGTCTTGCTAGAATTTTTCAATACTTTGTTGAATAGAAGTGGTTTAAGTGGACATCCTTGTTTTGATCCTGAGCACAGAAAAGCTTTCAGTGTTTCACTGTTGAATATGATGTTAGCTGTGGGTTTTTCCGGAACACTTGATAAATACTAATTTTCAACTGTACTTGGCAAATAGTAGAGGGAAAAATAAATGAAATAATATTAGAAAATAAGCCTCTGAAAAACAATGAGGTTAGCACATCTAATGAGACTAGTTAATAAGGTAAGATGAAAATTGGAGTAGAGATTTTTAGTGCTTTAAATCACATTTAATTTGGATAATTTGAGGAGAAGTCTTCTTTAAAAATTAGTGCACTTAAATCAGAATGAAAATTCCTCTATGATGATTCCTGTCTTTTTAAAACAGATTCAAGATTTTTGGAAAGTTACCTCTTATTTCTTTACGGATCTCGGATAAAAAACTACAAGGCATTATGGAATTGGTTGAAAGCATTCCAAGACCTGAACCTGTAACTGAAGTATCTGCCCCTGTCAAACCATTGCAGGTAATTGTTATTTTCAAAATTAATATAAGTGTGAATTAAAAAGAAAGTCAGGCAGTATTTGAAACAACCACAGGAGTATTATTAATAGATAAAACAATTTGCAGTTCATTTCAAACAGGCCTTTTAAAAATTATATTTTAAAAGAGAAATTGATGAAATGGTAAAAGTACAAATAGTTTGAAAAGATACAAAATGATAAATCTACCTTTCCTCATTTCTGTCGCCTCCAAATAATAACACCATTGACTACCGCTTCTCTAGTTTTTCAGAAAAATGTTTACGGGATAAACACACATGTGTATGTGTACATACATGTAAATATATTCTTATGTTATTAATATTTAAATGAGATCATCATACTTATTCTGAATTCGTATTCTTTCTACCATTATTAACATGTATGTTATATACTTTAGAAATATTCTCAGCACATACAGATCTATTTTAGTTTTTTCATGGTGATATGGTATTGAATTGTGTGGATATACCATCTTTGCCTAAATATATTCCCTTTTGATATACATCTGCATTGTTACTAGTGTTTACAGTTATGAAAAAATACTGCTTCAGACTTCCTTATAAATATATTTGGTTTTACTTCTGTCCGTACTATATAAATTCCTGGAAGTGGAATTGTTGAGGAAAGAGTATGTGAATTTTACATTTTGATAAATTTTGCCAATTTTCCTTTCTAAATTGTATATTAACTTATGGTTCACTAAAAGTGAATGAATGTGTTTTTCTTTGCTCTCATGATTAATTAGCAAATGTTAAGATTTTATTCTAAGTGAAAAAAATCTTATTTTCTGATTTTGATTTGCATTTCTTTATAAGATAGAACACATTTTCTGCCTGTCTGGATTTCTGTTTTTGGAAACTGCTGTTCATGCCTTTTTTTCTATTGGGTTATGGTTTTCCAATTAAGGAAATAATCTGTTGTTTAAAATTACTTTCTGTCTCCATTTTGTTTGATTTTTATCTCGTATATGCATTTATTTTTGCAATGCAAAGTCTTTCTACTTTTTACATAGTCAAAGTTATTAGTTTTTTCCTTAGTGATTTTTGGACTTTGTATTATGTGATTTTTGTCTTTCCAAGAGAATTTCAGAAAGAAAATTACATAATCACATTGTTCTCTGGTGATTTTCTGAGTTCTTTATTCGTGTTTAAATGTTTTTCTTTTGAAATAATTTCAAACTTAAAAAATTGCAAAAAACGGCATAAAGAACTTTTTTCCCCAATTCATTTGAGAGTAAGTTGCTGATGTAATGTTCCATTACTCCTGAATACTTTAGTATTTGGCATTATTTTTCCCTAATCTGTTCTGGAGCTTTTTGTTTTCTTAACTGTCTTTTGGAAAATGGAAGTTACAAATTTTGATGCTGTTAACTTTATCAACATTTTCTTTATGGATGAAGCTTTATTATCATATCTCTGAAATCTTTGCCTAACATCGAGTCAAAAAATTTTCTATTATATTTTTATTCTAAAAATTTTGTAGACTGAGGTTTTCTAGCTAGGTCTGTGATCCATTTTGTGTTAATTTTTCTGTATGGTTTATGTGTGGGTTCTCTTTTCATTTTTACATTTGCATTTGTATTTATTTCAGTTACGTTTGTTAAAAAGAGTATTTCTTTATCATTGAGTTGGCTATATATGCATGGGCGTATTTTTGACTCTCTTCTTTTCCATTCATTTCTGCGTCTATCCTTTCCATCTGTTTCTGTCCTTTTTTTGATACCATGCTGTCTTAATTATACTATAGCTTCATGGTAAGTGTTGAAATCAATAAAGGTTAGTCCTCTAACTTTTTTGTATTTCCATGTTTTTGACTGGTTCCTTTGCCTTCACGTACAACTTTTAGAATCAACTTGTCAGTTGTTTTTTTCTTTTTTTTCCTTCCCATCCCATAAGGAGCTAATCAACTTGTCAATGTCTACAAAAATTCCTGCTGGGATTTTGATAGGGATTGTATTATACTGTCAATTTGGGGGAGAATTGACATTTTAGATTTACCCAGTAGTGGGATTGCTGGATTGATTGGTAGGTCTACTTTTAGTTCTTTGAGTAATTTCCATACTGTGTTCTGTAGAGGTTGTACTAGTTTACATTCCCATCGACAGTGTATAAGTGTTCCCTTTTTACTGCACCCATGCTAACATCTGTTATTGTTCTGTGACTTTTTAATAATGGCCGTTCTGACAGGGATGACATGGTATCTCGTTGTGATTTTAATTTGCATTTTACCTGGATGATTAGTGATGTTGAGCATTTTTTTGTATGTTTGTTGTCTATTTGTATATTTTCTTTTGAAAACTGTTCATGTCTTTTGCCCACTTTTTAATGGAGTTACTTTTTTTTCCTTGCTGATTTATTTGCATTCCCCATAGATCCTACATAATAGTCTCTTGTCAGATGTCTAGTTTGCTAACATTTTGTTCTGTTCTTTAAGTTGTCTATTTACTCTCTCGATTATTTCCTTTGCTGTGCAGAAACTGTTGAGTTTAATTAAGTTCCATTTATTTCTTTTTGTTGTTTCTGTATTTGCTTTTGGAGTCTTAGTCATAAAAAGAATTTGTGACTGGCCATTGTCCAGAAGGGTTTTTCCTACATTTTATTCTAGAATTTTTATGGTTTCAGGTCTAACATTTAATTCTTTAATCCCTCTTGAGTTAATTTTTGTATATGGTAAGAGATAGGAATCCAGTTTCATTCTCGTGCATCTGACTCCAGTTTTCCCAGTACCGTGTATTAAATAGGGTGTCCTTTCCCCAGTATAAGTTTTTGTATGCTTTCTTGAAAATTAGTTGGTTATAGGTATATGGTTTTATTTCTAGGTTCTCTGTTCTGTTCCATTGATCTATATATCTGCTTTTATTCCAGTAACATATTGTTTTGGTTACTATAGCCTTGTAGTACAATTTGAAGTCAGGTAATGTGATGCCTCCAGAGTTGTTCCTTTTGCTTAGGATTGCTTTGGCTATTCAGCCTCTGATTCCGTGTGAAATCTAGGACCGTTTTCTAATTCTCTGAAAAATGATGTTGGTATTTTGATGAGAATTGCATTGAGTCTATAAATTACTTTGAGTAGTACGGACATTTTAACAATATTGATCTTCCAGTCAATGAGCATGAGATGCTTTTCCATTAGTTTGAGTCATCTGTTATTTTTCTCATCAATATTTTGTAGTTCTCTTTGTAGAGATCTTTCACCTCCTCTACAGGTATATAGGTGTAGGTATATTCCTAGGTATTTTATTTTCTTTGCAGCTGTTGTAAATAGTATTGAGTTCTTGATTTGACTCTCAGCTTGACAGTTATTAGTATGTAGAAATACTACTGATTTTTGTACATTAATTTTGTAACCTGAGACTTTACTGAATTTATCAGTTCTAGGAGTCTTTGAAGGAGTCTTTAGAGTCTTCTAGATATAATATTATATCATCAGCAAACACGGATAGTTTGTCCTCCTCTTTTCAGATTTGGATGTGCTTTATTTCTTTTTCTTACCTGATTACTCTGGCTAAGACTTCCAGTACTATGTTGAATAGCAGTGGTGGCAATGGGCATCCTTGTCTTTTTCCAGTTCTTAGGGGGGAATGCTTTCAACTTTTCCCCAATAAGTATGATATCGGCTATGGGTTTGTCATATGTGGCTTTCATTATTTTGAGGTATTTTCTTTCTATGCCTAGTTTTTTAAGGGTTTTTTATCATTAAGGGGTACTGGATATTATCAAATGCTTTTTCTGTCATCTATAGAGATGGTCGTATGGTTTTTGTTTTTAATTCTGTTTATGTGGTGGACCCCATTTATTGATTTGCGTATGGTGAACCATCCTTGCATTCCTGCTTCTGTATTGGGTGCATGTATGATTAGGATTATTATATTTTCTCGTTGAATTGATCTCTTTATCATTATATTATGACCATTTTTGTATTTTGTTAACTGTTTTTGACTTAAAGTCTGTCTTATCTGATACAAGAATAGCTAGTCCCACTCACTTTTGGTTTCCATTTGTGTATAGTATTTTTTTCCACTCCTTTTCCTTGAGGCTTGAAAATATTTATGAGTCAAATGGGTTTCTTGGAGACTGCATATATTTGGGTTGTGGTTTTTTTAAAAATCTTTTTGCCAATCTATGTCTTTTCTGTTGGGCATTTAGACCATTTACAGTCAATTTCCATATTTATATGTTAGATACTGTTCCAGTTATGTTGATTTTTACCTACTTGCTCTATTTTCTGCCTCATGTTACTATTTCATAAGAGCTGTGAGTTGTTAACTTTCCGTGGGTGTCAATTTTTCTGTTTTATATATGGAGCACTTTTAAGCATTTCTTGTAGGGCAGGTCTAGTGGTGACTAATTCCCTAGTGTTTGCTTGTCTGGGAAAGACTTTGTTTCTCCTTCATTTATGAAATTTAGTTTTGAGTGATACAGAATTCTTGGCTGATGGTTATTCTGTTTAAGGAGACTGTGACAGGACTCATAGTCTCTTCTGGCTTGTAAGGTTTCTGTTGAGAAGTCTGCTGTTAGTCTGGCGGATTTTTCTTTTGTAGGTTACTTGATGTTTTTACTTCATGGCTCATAGGAGTTCTTTCTTCATGTTTACTTTGGCCAGTCTAATGACCGTGTGCCTTTGTGATGTCCTTTTTTCAATGAATCTCCCAGGTGTTTGTTGAGCTTCTTGTATCTGGGTGTCTAAACCTGTGGCAAGACCTGGGAAGTTTTCCTCAGTCATCCCCTCAAATTGGTTTTCCAGTCCATTTGCTGTTTCTTCTTCTCCCTGAGGGATATCTGTGATTCTTATATTTGGGTGATTTACATAATCCCATATTTCTCAGAGACTTTGTTCTTCTTGATTCTTCTTTATTTTTGACTGATTGGTTAATTTGAAAGAGTTGTCTTAAAGCTTTAACATTCTTTCTTCTACTTGGTCTAGTCTATTGTGTTTTGTATTTCCCTATATGAATTTTTCATTTCCAGAAGTTTTTGGTTTTTTAAAACATATCTCTTCAGTAAATCTTTAATTCATTTCATGAATTATTTTTCTAGTTTCTTTGAGTTGGTTTTCAATTTTCTCTTGTATCTCATTGAACTTCCTTAAAATCTGTATTTAGAATTCTGTATCTGTCATTTCAGTATTTTCATTTTGGTTAGGATCCATTACTAGAGAGCTGACATGATCCTGTGCATGTCCTGTCACTCTGATTTTTCATGCTTCCGGAGTTCTTGCACTTATTCCTTCTCAGTTTAAGAACTGAGCACACTTGCTTGAGTACTCCATGGGCAACTTGGGACCAGCACACCTCTCCTCATCACAGTCAGGGATTAAACTTGGGGATCGAAGGACAGTCCTGCAGGCCAAATCCTGTACCTCTAGGACTCAGTCACATAGTTCAGGGCCATGGAGGAGACATTTGTAAAGTGCTTGTTCAAAAATGAGCAGCTGTCATTTCTAATTTTTGTATTTCCTTTTATTTAGATGGGGCTTTTTTCCCCCTTTTTTCCCCTTCCGCTTAAGGCTATACCCATAGCGTATGTTGGGTAAGGAACTTTGCTTCTGCGTACTTTGAGGGTGACCAAGGTTCTAAATAATTACCTTGCTTATACATAGCCTTAGTGTGGTGGTTTTCTCAATTGCTAGTTATTTGTAGGCTGTAGCAGTGGTATACTATGTGCATGAGTATATTCCTTGCCTTTTCTCAATAAGCGGAGATGAAGGTCTTTGAAATCTCTTCTTTTTTCCCTAGTCCTGTGGACTTATTAACAGTATGAATTATACTGGGATGTCCAGTTTAATCTTCAGGTCAGTAATTGGTACTTGTGGTAAGAGTCAGCCAAACCCTATATGATTGAATCAGTAAATGCTGTAATGGGCTGTGCAAGTTAATCTCCCTGCCAGTAATTGGATCTTGCACAAGAGAGGCAGCTGCAGTGGTGTTTTGGGGACCTGTGTCTGGCCCTAATCAGTCAGAAGTGCTCAGGTTTCCCAGACAATGGGCATGGCCCTTAAGCTCCCAGGGGACCCGTTATTGTGCTCCACCACAGTGGAAATGGATAGGGTCAGTGAGACTGGGTCTTGGGATCCCACATTCAGGCTCCATAAAGGCATACACAAGCTCTGTCTCAGCAGGGGTTGAGGGTTGGCTCCTGGGCCACTAGGGAAAGCCACCAGGGAGGGGCCGACATGGCCCCACCATGAAAAAAGTCTGTTCACAGGGAGGAGCAGTCTGGAATTCAGAGTCCAGGAGGTAGGAGTAGGTTTCACTCTTCTGACTCTTCCCTTGCTTCACCAGTCTCCTTTTGGCATCTGGTTACAAGCAGCAGCCCAAACCAGCTGAGCTCATCAGCAGTTCTGCTGCTGGCTGTGAGCTTCCCTGACCAGGACCCCACCCTAGATGCAGTGCAGCTTTCCTGTGTGGGGAGGTGTTCTGGGAGTGTGCGGTGGCTGATATTCACCCCACCCTCACCTTTTAGTTCTACTGGCCCAGGCCCCCTCAGCTCTCAAGGTCAGTTTACATATATCTCCCCCATGCCCGTGAATGATGCAATTGAGCCCTAGAGGTAAAGGATCTGGCCTGCAGGACTGTCCTTTGATCCCTGAGTTCAGTCCCTTTCCATTACAGGGAGAGGCATGCTGGTCCTGAGTTGTCTGTGGAGTGCTCAAGCAGGCTTAATGTCCCTCCACTTTGGGGTATGCCCTGTTTTGATCAAGCAGGCAGGCAGGCAGTGTCCTGGAGTGCCAGCAGGAAGGGAGCCCACGATCTAAGCACTCTTGGTCTAATGTAGGTCTTTAAAGGGAAAGGCATGAGCCCCCCTCTCCTTGGAAGCCTTGATGTCATGGGCGCACTGACAGGGGGGAAGGGGCCACTTCTGAGAGCCCCAGCTCAATCATCAATTGGGGGCCCTGTGCTGACCCAGTTGGGAACTGGCATAGCTGCATTACAGGGGAAGGGAGGAGGAGGAAAAGAGTTGGAATGGAGAAGAGCTGGCACTGTAGTGCCTTATGTCCCAAGGTTCCCCACCCCCGACATGTTTTTCTCTTTTCTTCCCTGAAGCTATCCTGCACTGAATGTCCAAACTCTGTGCTCACACAGCTCCCCTGAGACCCACCAGCCCCCTCTGACCACCATAGTCTGGGCAGGTGTTGGGGATTGTTTATGTGTGATCCAGTGGTAAGGCAACTGAAAGACTCAAGCGCCCTGGGCAGGACAAATGCACTCAGTGGGTGGAAAAGTAGTATGGCACTCCCTGCCATGGCTCAGGTCTGTTGTGAGGATGAGTGACCCTATGGGGTCTGGCAGCCTGGTACTCTGTTCTCAAGAAGCTCCCAGTTCACTGACAGCAGCAGCGTTTGGGTTTGTGAGGGTAGAGGGGCTCTCTGACAGTTTGGGTGCCTATAGTCTCCCAGAAGTGTGAGGGGAGGGAAAACAAACATGCCTGCCTACCATTTCTATGGGATTGCAAGTTCTTTGGAGGTTGATCTCTGCCAAAATCTTGCTCCTTCTTGTTCTACTGTACAACTTCTTCCTGTGGGATCTCTGGTAGGTTCTGGCACTCTTCGGTCATAATTCTACTTGGGCTATGTATGTTTTTTGCACCTAAAACTTTTTCTGCTGAGACAATCTGGCAACTGATGGCTCTAGTCAGCCATCTTGCCTCCACCTGAAAGTTCATGTATTAATTCCTAACCCCACTACCTTAGTTGTTACTATATTTGGAAATAGGATCTTTAAAGTGGTGATTAAGTTAAAATGAGGCCATTAGAGTCAGCCCCAATCCAGTTTGACTGGTGTCTTTGTAAGATAAGGAAGTTTGTGCTCACAAAGAGATACCAGGGATGGTATCTCTGCACACAGAAGAAAGACCATGTGAAGACATAGCAAGAAAAAGGCCAAGTTCAGAGGTGTCAAAATCTAGCCTTCAGAACTGTGAGAAAATAAATTTCTATTTAAGCCACCCAGTCTGTGATGCCATTTTGTTATGGCAGCCCTAGCAATCTCATGCAGTTTTGGTATCAGGAAGTGCACTGATTCTGTAACACCTAAAAATGTGAAAGCGGCTTCAGAACTGGGTAATGGGTAGAGGCTTAGAGGAGTTTTGAAGCACACGTTCAAAAAAGCCCAGATTCTAGCTTTGAAGAAATTGTTGGTAGATATATAGGCATTCCAGCTGCTTCTAGTGAGGCCTCAGGAGGAAATGAGGAACATATTGTTTGACATTGAAGGGAAAGTGGTCATTGTTATAAACTGGAGATCTTGGCTAAATTGTGTTCTGCTTTTGTGTAACGTAGAACTTATAAGAGATTAACTTGGATATTTAACTGAGGAGTTTTCTAAACAAAGTGTTGGCACAATCTTGTTTCTCCTTGCTGCTTATAGTAAAATTTGAGAGGAGAGAGGTATATTGGAGGAGAAATTGTGAAGCAAAAAGGAACCGGAACCTAAAGATTTGGAAAATTCTTAACCTATCCATAGTACAAAAAATGAGAAAGTGTGTTCTGTAGAGAACACCAAAGGTGTTCCTGGAAAGTCATTTGATGAAAGATATTACAAGTATGACTCATGGATTCAATCAGCCCATCTCAGCAGTAGCCAGGAATAGAGAGGGGAATATACCAGTTGAAATACTGCTAACTTGGACTAAAAGGAACAGAGATAGGACAAAAGGAAGACAGGCTGTTGAGCTTCTGGCATTCTACAGGGCAGGACAGTAGAGTTATCCAGCTACAAACGAGTTATCCTTCATGAAAAGAGTAGAATGACTACAAAGGCAGTTTTGAGATTCTCAGACTTGCCACTGCCACCAGGGGCCCAGAGGGCACAGGTTTGGAAGGGTGAAGCTATCTTTTTTTCAGTGTCAGTAGGCCAGGCTGTTGCTGCCCAGGACCTATGGGGCAGGGCTGCATTTAGTCTCTCCTTATTTAGTGTGATAATAATGTAGATTTTCTATAGATGTTTTTTACCATATTGAGAAATCATCCTGTTCTTAGTGGACTGAGAGTTTATTTGTATCATGAATAGATATTTTGCGTAATGATTTTTCTGCATCTACAGAGATGATCATATAGTTTGCTTTAGTTTGTAAATATGATGAATTACATTAATATTTGAATGTTAAACTAGCATTGCATTCCCAATATAAATCTAATTTTTCATGATATATTATCCTTTTTATATATCATAGAATTTATTTGCTAATTTTTGTACAGGATTTTTGTATTTATGTTCATGAGGGATATTGGTTAGTATTTTTTACTTGTAATGTCTTTGCTTATGATATCAGGGTACTTCTAACCTCATACAATGAGGCTGGGGAACTTTCCTCCTCTGTTTTCTGGAAGAATTTGTATAGAGCAGATACTATATCTAGTGTAAATAGTTCATAGAATTTGTCAATGAAGCCATCTGTACTTGGAATTTTCTTTCTTGCGAGATTTTTAAACTGCAAACTTTACAGGACTGTTACTGCTATCAGTTTTCTTTGTGCATGAGGTTTAGAAGATTTTGTCCATCAAGATATTTGTCCATTTTATCCAAATTGTTGCATATGTGGAAATAACATTGTTCTTAATATTTTCTTATTCTCCTTTCAGTGATTTTGGGATCGGTAGTGATGTCTCATTTTTCATTCCTTATATTGGTGTAATTTGTGACTTCTCTTTTTTTTTTTCTGTCAGTTTGGTTAGAGGTTTAAATTAAACCTTTTTAAAAATCCCATCTTTGATTCCTTTGATTTTTCTGTTTTGTTGTTTTCAGTGTCATTGATTTCTAATATTTATATTTATTAAAAAGTGTAGAAACTATTCTTAGTTTGTGGCTCTTAAAAAAACAGGTGACTGCTTAGATTTGGTCTTCTTTTGGGGTATAAGTTCCTGACTTTTGGACCATAACATGTTGTATTTTGGTGACTATTTCATGTGTATTTGAAAGTAATGTGTAGTTTGCTGTTGCTGGTTGAAGATTTTTGTAAAGATCAATTGGTATAATTAGGTTGATAGTGTTCAGGTCTTCCTATATTTTTATTGAGATACTGTTTATAAATTTTTCAGTTACTGAGAGGAATATTGAAATCCCTAATTATAATTGTGAGTTGATATATTTTCATTCATTTCTGGTAGTTTTTATTTAGTGTATTTTGAAGTATTTTTGTTGGGTGCATACACACTTAGAATTGTTAAACTGCCTTGGTGTACTCCTTTATCAGTTGTAATGTTTAACATTTTCCCTAGTGATATTCCTTGTTTTGAAATCTACTTTGATATTAATATAGTCACTCTAGCTTTCTTTTTTTAGAATCCTGTTTTCTTTGTGTTTAGTTTTTTTTAATCAAGATGAAATAAACATAACATAAAATTTACCATTTTAAAGTGTACAACTCAGTGGTATTTAGTGTATTCACATATTCTGCAACCTAGTTCCACAACATTTTATTATCCTAAAAGAAAATCTTGTATCCATTAAACAACTATTCCCTATTAAGCCCCTGGCATCCACCAGTGTGCTTTCTGTTTCTCTGGACTTACATATTATGAGTATTTCGTATTGATGGGGGGGAGTTATACAGTATGTGAATTTTGTGTCTGACTTTTCTCATTTAACATAGTCTTTTTGAGGTTCACTCATCTTGTAGTGCTTATCAGTACTTCATATGGCTGAGTAATGTTCTATTATTTATATTTGGCATTTTGTTTATCCATTCATCCATTGATGGTCACTTGATTTTTTTCAACTTTTTGGCTATTGTAAATAGTGCTGCGGTGAACATTTTTGGACAAGTATTTGTTTTGAGTTCTTTGGGGCTTATACCTTGGATTAGAATTGCTGGGTCATATGATAAATTCTATGTCTGACTCGGAGGAACCACCAAACTGCTTCGCCACAGCTGCCGTACAGTTTTACATTTCCACCAGCAATATCCAAGGTTGAACATCTTTGCCAACACTTGTTATTTTCTATTTTTTGATTATAGCTGTCCTAGTGTGTGTGAAGTAATATCTAATTGTGGTTCTGATTTGCATTTCACTAATGATTTATAATGTTTTCATATCTTTTTGGCCGTTCATTTAGTTTATGTTCTTTGTTGAAATGTCTATTTAACTTCTTTGTCCATTTTTTAAATAATGTGTTTGTTGTTAAGTTGTGAATTCTTTATATCTGGATGATGGACTCTAGTCAGATACATAATTTACTAACATTTTCACTATTCTATAGATTTTTCCCTTTGATGAACAAAAGTTTTAAATTTTTTCTTTTGTTGTTTATGCACTTAGTGTCATACATAAGAATCTACTGCCAAATCCAAGATCATGAAGACTCATTTCTCTTTTCTTCTAGGAATTTTATGGTTTTAAAAAAACTCTTTTATTTAGGTTGTTGATCCATTTCAAGTTAATATTGTTATGCTGTGAAGTAGGATTTCAACTTTATTCTTTTCATCTTGAAATCTAGTAGTCCCAATGCCATGTGTTGAAGAGACTATTCTGTCCCCATTGAATTGACTTAGCACCATTGTCAAAAATCAATTGACCATAGTTGTATAGATTTATATCCGAACTACCAGTTCTAATCCATTTGTCAAAATGTCTGTCCTTAGGTCTCTATCTCACTGTTTTGAGTATTGAAGTTTGTAATAAATTTTGATATTGTAGTTTGTAGTAAATTCAACATCTTTGCCAGCACTTGTTATTTTCTGTTTTTTTGTTTATAGCTGTCATAGTGTGTGTGAAGTGATATCTAAATTGTGGTTCTGGTTTGCTTTTCACTAACGACTTACAATGTTGAGCATCTTTTCATATCTTTTTGGCCACTTGTTTAGTTTATGTTCTTTGTTGAAGTGTCCGTTTCACTCCTTTGTCCATTTTTGGTATTTTGATATTGGCAATTATGGATCCTCCAATTTTGTTCTTTTTTATCAAAATCATTTTAATTATCTAGGCCCCTTGTAGTTTCATATAAATTGGAGAATTGACTTTTCCATTTATGTGAAAAATGCCATTGGAATTTTGATAGAGATTGCTTTGAATCTGAAGACCACTTTGCAGAGTGTTGCCACATTAAAAATATTAAGACTTCCAAATTACAGCATATTTTACTATTTTCCTCAGACTTTCTTTGATTTTTATCAGCAATGTGTTGTTTTTAACATACAGGGTTTTTTTTTTTTTTAACCTTCTTGCTTAATTTTTTCCTAGATGTTTTATTCTTTTGCTATTGTAAATGGAATTACTTTTTTAATTTCCATCTCGGATTGTTCATTGCTGGCACCTCAACATAATGGATTTTGTGGATTGATCTTGTACCCTGCAACTTTGCTAAATCTTTTTTTAAGCTCTAGTAGTTTGTGCGAGTGTTCGTGAGATTCTGTGGGATTTTCTGTATGTAAAATCATGTCATCTGTGCATAGAGATAGGTTTATTAATACTTGTACTTTTCAATTTGAATGCCTTTATTTTTCTTCTTTGAGTAAAATTACTTTGGTTAAAACTTCAGTACAGTATTGAATGGCAATAGTGAAAGGGAGTTTCCTTGTCTTTTTTCTGATATTAAGGGGAAAGCTTTCAGTCTTTAATCATTGAATATTATATTATCTGTGAGTTTTTCACAAATGCATTTTATCATGTTGAGGAAGTTCTCCTCTACTTCTATACTTCTATGTGTTTTTAGCATGAAAGTGTGATGAATTTTTGTTGAATGTTTATTTTGCCTCAATTGAGATGATCACGTGGATTATTCTTTCATTCTATTAATGTATTGTTTTATAGTAATTCCTTTTTTATGTTGAATCACCCTTGTCTTCCTAGGGTAAATTCCTCTTGATAATGGTGTATAATCCTTTTAATAGGCTTTTGGATTCAGTTAATAGTAACATAGTTACGATTTTTTTTATACTTTTTTGAAAGTATGCAGGAAATAAAATGTGTTGTTCCTAATTATAAATACAATACTTCCTTAGATATCTGCCCATGCATTTAGCATTACTGGAGATCTTTTATTTATTTATTTATTTATTTGGTACAGCTTTGAGTTACTATCTAGTATTCTTTTACTTCAACTTGAAGGACTCTCGAAGCGTTTCTTGTTGGACAGGTGTAATATTAATGAACTCCCTCAGCTTTTATCTGGCAGCATTTCAATTTGTCCTTCATTTTTTTTTTGTTTTGTTTTGTTTTGTTTTTTGAGACAGAATCTGGCTCTGTTGTCCGGGCTAGAGTGCCGTGGCGTCAGCCTAGCTCACGGCAACCTCAAACTCCTGGGCTCAGGCGATCCTCCTACCTCAGCCTCCCGAGTAGCTGGGACTACAGGCATGCGCCACCATGCCCGGCCAATTTTTTCTATATATATATATTTTTAGTTGTCCAGATCATTTCTTTCTATTTTTTAGTAGAGATGGGGTCTCGCTCTTGTTCAGGCTGGTCTCGAACTCCTGACCTTGAGAACGATCCACCCGCCTCGGCGTCCCGGAGT